>CALNXK010000066.1:800000-847500 GCA_942486035.1 Porites lobata
TAAGTTAATATTATTCAAAAGCGCGATATTACCATTCCTCACGTACTGTCACCTAGTGTGGCATTTTTGTAAAGCGAGTGACACTCGAAAGCTTGAAAGACTACAAGAAAGAGGACTTAGAGCGGTTTTCAAGGATAATAATTCTAGTTATGAACAACTATTAGAGAAGGCAGATCTGCCAACACTACTAAATAGTCGCTTACAGGATCTGTGCATCCTTATGTATAAAGTAAAGCATAAACTGTGCCCTGCATATATAAGTAACATCTTTAAAGAACCAAATAGTAATTACAATCTGCGGCAAGCAGATTTCTATACCTAGGTATGAGACAGTCACCTATGGCAAGCACTCTATTAGATATTTAGGGCCTAGGCTATGGACAAAACTACCCAAGAGTATCAGGGACGTCACAACCCTAACGTCGTTTAAAAGCAAGATACGCCAACTCAATATAAGTGAACTTTTAGATGATGGCTGCGCAGGCTGTAGCCTTTGTTCATTTTGACTTCTGTGTATTTTTACTATAAATCTCTTAATTAGTTAACTATAGATATTTTACCTACTACTGTATATAGTTTTTAGTTTGTATATTCTCCCCTAATTGGTGTCCCCAAATTAGTAAGGGATTTGTTCCCTGGCTAGACGGTTTTTTGACACTTTAATAAAGTTTCTATTCTATTCTATTCTATGATGTGTCTAGTTGTAGTTCATGCATAGTGGCAACTTTCACTGACGAGATATCAACAGCATCTTTATTAAAAATTCAACTTGGCTTACAATCACGAAGTAATGTTAGCTTAATTTGTTCTTCATAGCTTTTAACACCAGTTTCTGCTTGATTTATGAAAGAAAATTGTCTTGAATTTAACAAATTATAGCGGCCAAAGAAGGCAACAGTGCATTTGCTGAATAACATTTTTTGCGTGACAGCAAATTGCAAATCTGCACAGAGTCAAAACATGTGTAATTTAAAAACCTACTCCTTAAGGACTGTTTTTGTATACTACACGTTCTGAAAACATTCAGTTTTCAGTGCTCTGATAAACTTACTGGCTTAAACTTTAAAAACAGCTTAATGAACTGTGTGGTTTTCAAATATCCAGTATAGATTTCTTCTGGTAGAGTCCGCTGGAACATCCGTTTGTTTAAAGGAAGTCAAAAGTTATGACAGCCCTTTTGGAAGCTTTGCCAATCGGTCTACGATTCATTTCAGCTTGAACCATTTAACAAAACCTGCAGGCAGTTACAAGTGAAGCTAAATTTTGTATTATCTCAAAGTTTTTAGAAAAAAATGTAGTTTTCAAGGTGGCACAGTGATTTTAAAGTGACTTTTTTAAAAGCATGTTTTGCAGAAATACGTAAATACCAATCCTCCACAAAGTGGATTATACGCAACAGTCTACAGGATGCATAGGTAAAAATTTTTACGCATTTTAGTCCTAGTAAAGCTGTAGCACTGAGTCTTGGAATCGTTCAAGAATTTTGGCCATGATAGTTACAGTTTTTAGGCCATGGTGCGCTACATCAATCGCATAGTGCACTACAGGAATCACATGGTACACAGAGAGAATCGTGTAGCCTGTCACATGATTCACATCTCGCGAGAGGCTGCTAACTTACTTTTGAGCTGTACTGTAAACCGTATATTTGACAAAATAGTGTAGATGATATAGCCAAGATGACAAAACTGTCAGAAAATGTTGATCAAAATGGAGTTGCAACATTAAAACAGTCTATCAGTTGAAGCATTTTGCAAAACTCTCACTTCCCTGAAATTAGATAGTAAGGATGTCCTTTTTTAAAAGAGCTATAAATGAACATGTAATCTTTGATATAATTATTTAACAATGAAACTTTGTTTGATCTATCAAAATCATGTTGACTTTAATTGTCAAACAACTCTATGTGCTTTACAAAACTGCATTGCTGATTCCGTACATGTGAGTCAATATAAGTGAATCCATATATCCCCACACTAAAACTTTTGCGATGAACAGTCAGTTCATCAGTTTTGGGTGAGTTTGTTCAATAATATTACTGAACCTAATCAAATTGTGGCTATTGACTTGATTAATCATTTTAATCAAGATGATAATAATTTGTCAATTGTCAGTTAAGCCATGACGTTAGTGGCGACGAAGACTTAATTTGACCAGAGCATTTTAATCAATCTTTGGTTGCAGTTATCAAGTCTTTTTAGTATAAAACTGTACATGTATTGTTAGGGCCTGTTTACATGTCAATGGGGCACCCCGGTACGTGAGGTAACCTGCATAGGTGGGGTAACAAAATAACTCTCCTTTATATGCAATCTTGCAACCCCATCATCCCAGGGTGCGCTTTCTCAAGATTATTGAATGATTGCTAAGCATGTAGCGAGAAAAATTCTGGCAAACCATGTGTTTTAGCAATTACTGCTCCTGTACACTCACTTGCTGCTCTTGCTGCAACCTTCAGTGCTGTCGCTTTCTATTGTTACCTTTAATAATGATGCAAAGCCACCACCAAAGTGAATTTTGCACGAATTTGATGTATTGTGAATCTGACCCAACCTAGGCAGGTAACCCCACCTTGAAACATTTACATGGCAAATTTGTTTCCAGCTGAGAGGGGTACCCTAGCAGACTGTGATACCCGTCAAGGTGGGTCACCCCACCTATCATGTAAATGTGATGAAATTAAAATGATAGATTATGTGGACAGGCGGGTTACCCCTAAGCAGATCACCTCACCTACCTGGGGTCCTCCACCTCCATGTAAACAGGCCCTTAGCCAAAATATTTAGTTGGGTTTTCAGTCATTTTATTGTTGTCGGTTTTGTTTGAGTCAATCAATAAGTTCACTTTTCCAAAGTGATAGTAAGTAGTCTGTAGAATAATATGTATTGCATGTTGAAGAGTCCAAGTCAATTTGATTGTTCATCTCTAAATGATGTTAAACAATGTGGTTGTTGGAATCACCATTTCCTACTACTGGTTTCACTAATGCAAGTGGCCTGACAGTCGCTGCTCTCTCTCTGTCCTCCAGTCTGTGTTTGTCCTTGACATTTGCATGCAGTCACCGTAAAGAGATAATCAGTTTGTGTACAATGCATATGTTGTATGGTTATAGTAGTTAGTTTACAATAGTTTAAGAGGTGCCTCAGATGTGAAGTGCAGTAATTGTCAAAATGATCCTGCTAGTAGAGGGTGTTCTGCTAAATACAGGTTTCACTGTTTCTTGTGATGGGAGCCTGCGTAATACACACCCTCTGATTATAGAGAAACCTATGTATGTTTCTTGGGAGTCCTTATTAACCAGGTTCCTTTCTTGTTACTGGAATGGCAGAAATTTAACTACAGCTGGGCCCCTTCACTTTTCTGAGAGAGGTCTGCCTTGTGTGTGTGAATGTGTTTTCTGCCCACAGGCAGGTCCTTCCGTATAGTTCTCGATCTAAGGTGGCCTTTTGACCACTGAATAAGGGCCACGATCCTTTACTCTAATCAGCATTCCCACTCGAGTTCTTCCAGGTGGCCTCTCTTCCCTCAATAGCTAATGGGACAAGATCACCATGGAATAGGGTATGACCAAGCCAGACTCTCTGTCCTCTGTAGAGGTGCCCAAAAACCATAATTAGAGAAAGTTCTTCACAAAAAATTTCTTGTTGCTGGAATAGCAGAAATTTAACTACAGCTAGGCCCCTTCAATTTTGTGAGAGAGGTCTGCATTGTATGTGTGTGTGTGTGTGTGTTTTCTTCCCACAGGCAGATCCTTCCTTATAGTTCTCAAGCTAAGGCCTCCCGTTTGACCACATAAGGGCTGCCATCTGTTGCTCTATCCAGCATTCCCACTCCATGTCTTCTAGGTGGTCTCTCTTCCCATGCCTTAGGTTATGACCAAGCCAGGCTCTCTGTCCTCTGTAGAGGTGCCCAAATACCATAATTAGAGGAAGTTATCATGCTACCCTCTCCAGCCCCCCTTTTTTAAATTAAAAAGTGATTGACTGTATTTATTGATCATGACTATAATACTTTATGTGGAGTCATTCAGTATGGTTTATTCAAGTGCTGGAAGTTCAGATTTGTTTTTTATCTTAAGTTACAGACATCCCACCTCATTTGAACGAACATTTCTACTTTACATTTTACTTTGTTATTAAAAAAAATTAATCCCATCTCCTGGTTGGTTGGTTGTTTCCTGATCCAAACAGGAAGTCAGAACTGTGACACTAGTCTGTTTCTTCCTTCTGCTATTGGTGATGGGTTTCGCTACATTAAGTAACCCCCCCTCTCCCAGCCAACCTCAAGCTTTCTTGAAATCAAAAACCCAAGGGAGGATAATGAGTCTTTATCAGCAATAATTATTGTGTTTGTTTGTTATTTTACAAACAACAGGGGACTCTCAGATCTGAATACAAAGTTTATCCTAACCATAACACCTGAAAAGAGGAACAAGCTCAATGTCCTTTGAGTGCCAGCAGTACGGCAAGCGTTTCAGCCAAGCAGGACACCTAAGGACTCATGAAAGAGTCCACACTAGGGAAAAGCCTTTTGAATGTAAACAGTGTGGCAAGTGTTTTAGTCAATCAGGACACTTAAGTCGTCATAAGAGAGTTCATACTGGCGAAAAGCCTTTTGAATGTAAACAGTGTGGCAAGAGTTTTAGTCAAGCAGGAGACCTAAGGAGTCATGGAAGAGTTCACACTGGGGAAAAGCCTTACGAATGTAAACAATGTGGCAAATGTTTTAGTCAAGCAGGAAGCCTAAAGACTCATGGACGAGTTCACAATGGTGAAAAGCCTTATGAATGTAAACAATGTGGCAAATGTTTTAGTCAAGCAGGAAGCCTAAAGATTCATGGAAGAGCTCACACTGGGGAAAAGCCTCACGAGTGCAAACAGTGTGGCAAGTGTTTTAATGATTTAGGAAACCTAAAGAGACATGGAAGAGTTCACACTGGACAAAAGCCTTATGAATGTAAACAGTGTGGCAAATGGTTTAGCCAAGCAAGAAGCCTAAAGATTCATGAAAGAGTTCATACTGGAGAAAAGCCTTATGAATGTAAACAGTGTGGCAAATGTTTTAGTCACAGAGGGAGCCTAAAGATTCACGAAAGAGTTCACACTGGGGAAAAGCCTTACGAATGTAAACACTGTGGCAAGTGTTTTAACCAACCAACTAACCTGAGGAAGCATGAAAGAATCCACACTCTATTAAAGTCGCGTAAATTTTCCAAGAAGAACAAAAGTCTGTCTAAACGTTTGGAATCATGTAAACAGAGGAGAACAGGAGGTAAAAGCGTTGATTTTAGGGCCATAGGCTTTACAAACAACCTGCGAACACACAGAGAGACTGGAAACAGTGGTGTGGCAGACCCGCAATCACTCGTCATTGAGAAACACAGCTGTTGGATGTGTCAAGAGGAAATGAGTAGTTAGGCTCTTCTTCTTCAACACTATGAACATCATATGACCTATGTTTGTGAAGACGATTCATAAAGTTAAAATGCGTTTCAGTTCTTGTAAGTTTTTCTACTTTTGGTTTCTTTCGGTTCTTTGACAACATTTTGTGGTTTCAACTATAAACGTTTGGTTTTGTTTAAAGCTTGTTACTTTCATACCTGCGATTCATTTCATGTCTACGTTTATCAGGTACTATATGTATGAACGATGAAAGAACAGCTAATTCTGTGTTAGTTATCAACAAAAATACCCAGGTTTTAGCCTCACTTACAGCGGATTATAAGTGGTTTGTCTTCTTCATACCATTTACGGTAATTGATATAATAACTGAAGAGTTTCTGAAATCGCAGCTGTGAGAACTTTGATAATAAAAACAGCACTATAGCATATGGACGAAAATGAAAAAAGCATTCCTTAAGCAATATTAATCCATGATTCGTCAAGCGAGAAGTCATAACTGCATGCCTATGGAGAATTTCCATCGGTATTTAATTTAACAAATTGGCAATTTTTGTATGGTCTGTACTCTTAAAGTTATCGATCATGAGAATGACGTCAAGGTGTTCAAAACGCTAGTGGAGCCACCAGCAGTGACGAGAAGTTTCACGGCAAGGTTTTGAACATTTTGATTTCATTTCTCTGAAAAATTGTTCTCGTTTTGTGTGGGTTTGTTTGTTTTTTTTTACAATAACATGGACAGTTTTTGACGTCCATTTTCTTGGAAGTTTCTCGGAAATTGGCGCGCGCAAGAAAGAGAAAAACAAAACGCGCCACCATCACGCCATTTCAGTTTGCCCCTCTTGCAAACAGCTCAACTGAACCATGGATAACAGAAGAAGAAAATAGAAGTGCAGCTTCTATTTTTCTTTTGGAGCAGTGTTTTGCACTTCTATTTTTCTTTGGGAGCAGTGTTTATGTTTATTTCAGAGGTGATTTACAGTATTCCCTATCCATATCATTAACACTACAATACAAAAACAAAGTTTTAAAACTTTGTTTTATCCTAAAAATAGGTCAGTATTTGTATAGGTAATAGCATGATTTGTTTTTTTTAGTGATATTTGGCATAAATACCACGGGTGATATTTCGAAATTGTTATACGTAATTACGAGTACGAGCCGTTAGGCGAGTGAAATTTGAGACAAAAATCACGAGTGGTATTTATGCCAAATATCACGTACAAATCATGCTATTATTTGCTTTTACTACCACCCGCAATGGTTTTGTAATTCACACTTGTAGGTATTTCAAATTAAGCTGAAATACTACTGGTCTAAGCCAATCAAATTGCAGTAATTTCTTATGTAGTAGTATAATAGTAGTTAACAATGGACCGTTTTCAAGAGATGATAATAGGACCTGTCCTATTATGGCTCTTGCCGTTTTACATTAAACATTTTTAAAAGCGTCGCAGTTCGCTTTTTCAAAGACCTGACTGAAAAGTACCTTGGGTCTTTGTACATTTATGAGCATTTATACCTGAAATAACAAAACAACTTGCTTCACTATGAAAATAGGCCATTTGCACGATGGCGTTATTTTACTACTACGACCAGAATCCTTTTTAACTCGTGGGTACGCGCGAGCGTATCACGAGTTATTGCAGGGACAGAGATATGCAAATGAGTCACTCGCTCACTCGAATTAGACGCACTTCGTAATTAATCGGGTCCGAACTAGCCTCCCACGCAGGCATTTTTAGGGGAGCTCGTATTTCTTCCCTCCCCACAAACGCCTGCTCAACGGAAAACAACATTCCTTTCCCAGGCTTAGCCAATCACATTGTACTTTCCAAATACTGGAAAGTTGACCTTGACCGCAAGGTAATCTGATAATTACTCGATCTGCATTAAACACTGCGAAAGCTTTCTGACCTGCAATAAATGTTAGATTCAGAGCGACAAAAATAAGATTTAGTCAAAATTCAGAATACTCCGTGCACTGCATAACCTTAGCGAAGGAAAGAAAAGAAGGAAAACGGTAACTCTAGAGTCACGTTCAGTCGTGTTTAGCCTGTCAACACTTTATTGCACAATTGTTGATTGGTCACTTACAACGCAAATAAAACAATGAGAAAGGAATGTTGTTTTCCGTTGAGCAGGCGTTTGTGGGGAGGGAAGAAATACGAGCTCCCCTAAAAATGCCTGCGTGGGAGGCTAGGTCCGAACTCGAGAGCGCGAAGATCTATCGTTTCCAAAGAAGCACGCGCTCGCCGAAGTTCGGTAGCATCAAATTCCTCGCTGAGGGTGTGCATCGTGCGCTACAGCACGGTTAGCATATAGGTCTTACCAAATTTAAGACACGCAGGAATCTTTCAAATTAGTGCGATTCAAAAGCCTTTGACCCGTCCAGGCGTTAAACTGGACGAGAAGATGAGCATTTGCTCTTCGACTCCTTCAACTTCGTCGCTGGCTTGATCTCCTACCTTGTAGTAGTGTAGTAGGTTATGTGTCTGAATGAATTTATGGCGGTCAGTATAAAACACGGACTGCAGACTACGGACTGCGGACTGGGTATAAAATATGGACTGGTGAAATGTATGGTAAATAAAGGCACTTCTTCTTCTTCTTCTTCTTCTTCTTAAGGACTCCCCAATATAACGGGGGGAAATGGATATGTGTTTGAGCATTATCTTTAAAATAACAGCGGAAATCGAGATAAGAAAACATAAGCTAATGTTTTGCGTCCTCCTTCGCGGAGGAGTTGTGTCGGCTTTGTATCGCTTATGTTCTTTCATTGCCATGAAATGCGTTTACATTGTTTTTTACTGTCAGTAAATTAGCCTTAATTTCATCCGATTGCTTCGAGTCGTTTTTTCAATCGGTTAAGTATGGCTCGATCGTTTGCCCCGGTCGTTTGCCGGCGGAAGTTCCATGGAAAAGGCATTAAACTTGAGACTTTTCGTCAAATCATGTGACCATCCTCAATGGCGTAGTAGCTATGTGACGTCGGGTCAACCCGAAGGTACTTGGTTCAAATTCTGCTAAAGACCTTATTTTTCCCTTCTTCCTTTTTTGAGCTATTTTGAAAAAATAGCTCATATGTTAGCCTGCGAAAACATCCGTTTCTCCTCGCTCTTCGCCGCCGGGGACGTTTCGCGAGCAGGAACGTCTGCGACTCAGCGGCAGAAATTCCATACTGATGACGCGAACCAATGTTTACATAATAAATCCAGTAGTCATGGGGATCCAAATACAAATTTGTCCAATTTTACCTGTGTTCTGGTCGATTTTGGTAAAGTGTTGTGTTCATCTGCGAACGAGCTCAACAAAACTCAAATGCTTCTTCAAGAGAAGACTATATTCCACAAATATTGACTGTTTAGTTAGAGATTCTTTGACCTTTGTGGGCTTTTGTCTTTTGTCTTTCATTTGTAAACAAGAGCTAAAACAATGTAACTGCTCCGTCGACCAATCAGCGCTTCTGACCGGATTCCGGACAGATTTACGTCATCAGTATGGAATTTCTGTCGCTGAGTCGCAGACGTTCCTCCGCGCGAAACGTCCCCATCGGCGAAGAGCGAGGAGAAACGGATGTTTTCGCAGGCTACTCATATGTCAGTGGTGTGAGCGTATGTATCTTTGTGGCTTTGTATCTTTGTATGTTGGGATGTTTGTTGCAAGAGCCAATAAGGTTGAAGATACTATGAGTTGATGCTTAGGAACTAATGAGATCTTGGCATCTATTTAAACATGGCATTGGTAAAGGTCGAACAAGGGCACTTTGAGACCTAGCCTCCCCGCAGACGTCCGTTGGGGTTCGGTTGTCACGCATTCATTTGGGAGAAATGAATGCGTGACAACCGAACCCCAACGGACGTCTGCGGGGAGGCTATTTGAGACCGCCATCTTGATCCTTCACAATTTTTTCGTCTTTTATTACGGGTACAGGTGTTTGGAAGCATTACATAAAATATCTTCGTGATTCAAACGCTGTGAACAGTGATGCAGCTGTTTAAGGGTTCATATTTTAGTGTGGATGCTGCTTCAAGACATTTGTGACCGATTCGGCTATCGCGAACGGTACCACGCACGTATTTATGAGTTGTGTTTCACCCGCTTCAAGGTAGAGTATAAAAGATCATATATTTTCAAAGCTCTTCCAGTGAAGCAATAATTGATATATTTTCGATATGGACTTTAATTTGAAAGTATGCGAACGGCTTGGAAACTAAAATTTGATAGCATTTTGTTTTGAATAAGGGTATGGGCATGATTTTCAGTTGAACATGCCTAGCGAACGTAAAAATCGCATCCAGTCTGAGGATAAATGAGAGAGGGAAAATTTTATACATTTAGGCATGACAAAATTCAAAGGAACATTAGTACTTAGAAATAACATCTCACAGGCATGGAAAAAATGGGTTCATGCCCTCGCAGCCCAAAATTGACCCAGCTAAACTTAGGTCCCAGATCTCTCGCCGGGTTGATAATTCATTCCCAGTTTTTGCTCCTCTGGTTTGGCATGCCGGGCATGCCGATGGTGAAGCCACTTGGTTGGCATGCCCGGCATGCCAGGCAAGAAATTGGCATGCCCAACGAGACTGATTTTGATTTTCGCTTCAGCATCATATCCTGCGAATCACATATAATCGCCAAATATATCTTAAGGAGCTTGAAGTTACAGGTTTCATGCCTGGCAATAAATGCAGATTATGACAAAAAAAGTCATGTTTGTCACGTGTGTCACGAGATCGACTGGCAAAACTGAAGACAGAAGCCTGGATTTATAAATAAAAAGCACAACAAAACAACATTATTCATGCATAAAATAGAATACTTGACTTGCAATCAAAGATTAATCCTTTTATTTCAGACCGATACTGACATTTCTGGGTCCAGATTTAAATTTGATCGCGGAAAAGCGTCTTAAACCATAAGATAACAAATCTTCTCAGTATAAACTTATCCATGCTTAAGTTTTATCGCGTCGGAATGTTTCCCGGTCAACAGCCTTAAAAGACTGGTGAAAATGAAGCTTACCAGGTCGTTCAAGTCAGAACGAGAGTACGACGTTAATACTGCAAAGACGTTCTGATTTGGTGAATTTGGACTGCCTTCTCAGAGGGATTTTGCTTAGTTTTTCAGTGCGCTCCTTGTCGGCTATGCGAATCTCGCAAACTGTTTTACTCCTTGCTGACGATAATCCTTTGAGCAACGTCATCACGCTTCGCGTGTCAATGCAAAGTTGTAAACAACTCAATATAAGCAGTCTGTGAATGTTCGTTTAGGTCCACAAAACTAATTTTTCTTTTGGACATCTCATCCAAGCAAAGACTTAAGGCTTACATTGCTTGTCTACGAGTGTACTACAAAATGCTTTGCTACAGTAAGCCTCTGAGGGGCGATTCTGGTAAATTTATAGGACGCTAAAATGCAAATAATTGTAAGCTTAAACAACCTGGCTGGGTCCGACTTTTGAATTACAAAATGTTCACGTTTGCCGGCTCTACTTTAAATGAACATGGTTTTTGAAATGATTTTGTACTATTTTAACCCGAAAATTATGATTGGGTTATAAAGCTTTTAAACGGACGAAAACTAAGCTAATAAACATGTTCAATGTAAAAAACTAAGATTTAGTCGCTTTTTCAACTTTGCTTTGTGGGCCGAAAAATTTACCTTTACGCAAAAACAAAAGCAAACAATGAGGCTTTTATTCGACATATTTTCTGAGAATTTTATCTGATTAAATTTAATGTCACTAGCATTGTTTTCGTATAGGAATTTTCCTAATTATATGAGCTTTTAATTTAATAATTTTGATACTCTATAAACTTCTCATTTGATAGCCTCACTTTTTTATACACCGATTGAGAAACAAATTAGCTCTCGTTAAATCCTATTTTATGACCTATTTATTAGAACTCTAGGTAAAATACGAAATGATGTAACCGGACAGGCTTTAACCTTTGGTCCTAATTTATTTTTTCTTCGCAACCCCTAATCAGTTGACGGGCCGTGAGAGAATATCGCCACAAAAAGATACGAAAAAGTTTTCGCTGAGTTTCTTTTACATATTCCGGCTTTATATGGGTCTACACCTTGCCTGCTTAAAAATGAAACTGTTGTTCAATTAAGTGTCAGTCAAACTCGGTATGATCTTTACTTGCAAATCCAAATGCAAAGGTTTATTTCGCAGTAGAAAAGCGTGTAAACATCATCGAACAACGCAATAAATTGGCTAATGTGAAACCCCGTTTCTTTCTTTTTATTTACCATGTATTTATCTCAATTGCACACTCTTGTGAAATTAGCCTCAGACAATTAGTTGCGACCTTTAACAGACTCAACAAGCCAGTATGAAAATATGTTAAGAGAAGCTGAGCTCTACATGTTCTATTTCTTTTTCTCATATTGCCCTTGCTTGTGTTAACATTCCATTTCTTTTTTGTTACAGGTAACTTCCAGACATGACTAGGAGATAATTACTTTTCTAGAGAGCAATTCTTTGATACTGTCAGTTATTACTGACTTACTTTGAGTTAAAGACAAAGAACACAGACACTGGTAATGACACAAAAACATTAATCTCTGGCAAGCCTACAAAACAAGAGAGAGGAACTCAGACTCCTTATCAAAATGTGAAACAAGATAAAAACAGCTTTTCTAACGTAGGGAAAATTGCGTTAGAGAGATTTGTAATTGCAACGTTATATTCAAGCACATTGCATTGTCCAATGTCATAATTTACTGAATAATGAACAGAGATTTTGGGGCTTAGCTCAGTTTGTAATGAACTTTGAAAGATATTCTATAACCTTGTATTTTTAAAAGCTTTCATGGAACATAGATGCATTTTATTATACAATGAAAATAGTCTCTGTCTCTCTTTTTACTGATTTCAGTCAATTCCATTTTATTCGCAATGTGAAGTGGGAATCCTATTAAAGACTCATTAAAAGGGGTGAGGAGTTTTTAGCATCCCCCAACAGGTCATCTCTACGATGACGCTGTTTTAGTACTTCGGCAGAATCCCTCAGGGTTTTACTTTCTTGTGAAAATTAGAGCTTTTGTTATTTAAACTTCGCTGGGACAACCAAATCTATGAAAATGAAAGGAATAGCAATGACGTCATCAAAAGATAAGCACTGTGATCTGTTTAGTTTTTTTTTTTTTAGCCACGCTTAAAATATCTGTAGATTCAAGGAATTATAACCTGTGCGTTGAGAGCGTGCCAGAGACCGATTTTGGCATGCCCGGCATGACCCAGATTATGGCACGCCCGGCATTCCAGAGAATTTAGCATGCCGGGCATGTCAGAAAATTTGGCATGCCCGGCATGCCGGAGATTTTGCTGGGTATGAATTACTTATTACTAGAACCTAGGCTTCTCGCGGCCTGGGTGAGAAGGTCACAGAACCTCAAATTATGCTTACAGGACATGCGAAATTCTGTTGCATGCCAATTTCAATGCAAAACCACTCTGGGGCCACCCCCTCTACTACCAGTGAGCAAATCATTGACGATAGGCATGCGAAAAATCCTTGCATGCTTACCAACATTGAAAACGTAGCAGAAATGTCCTCAATTGCTGAGTCATGCCCTAGGGGAGGCTTTAAAATACCGAATTTCCTGACATTGATGAGGGAATTTTCCTTAAACAGCATGTGATCATGCCGGCTAGGACGTATTGCCTCCGTATTGCCCCTTTTTACAGCTAGCTAGGCTCATTTTTAGGTTCCATGGCCTGAAATGACGAAAAATTCATGCCCTAAATGTAAAAAGTCCAAAAACGTCCTCGAAAGTTTAGTTTCCAAACCGTTTGCGGCCTTTAAAATGTGGTTTTACAAGTTTGAAAGGCAGCTTATTTTTTTTAAAGCTGTACCGAGTATTGTTAATTCTGTAAACAAGCTTTTAAATTACTTTTCTCTCGCGTACAAAGTTCAACAGACCCTTTTTTTTCGTTCCGGCAAAACAAAAAAATAATAACAAGTGAACAACATGATACATCCTTTCTGCAAACTAAGCATTACAGTTATTGAAACGTATTTTACTTAGTAAAGATGAGTAACTTAAGTAGAAACAATAGCGTTAGGGAGTAACATAGGCACGTTAAACGTGCATGAGCTATTTTGAATGCTTTAGTGTAACTATAATACTTCGGTGTAACCTTACCAAGAGTGATGATTTGGTTTTTGTGCGAAATTGGGTATTGCGCTACATAAATGAAAACGCGAAACGCTCAGCTGAGTCGATCCTCAACCTATATATTCACTTTCCTCTGTCTTTCCCTGTTACATCTGGTGCAAGTTAAACAAATTGTTAAAGTAAAATAAATTTCTACTCACCAAACGTTGATTAGAAGGAAAACTCCAAGGTTTCCTCGGAGTTTCTTAAGCCCAAATGTGACTCATCGAATACTGAATAGTTACGAAATACCAGGGTTTTTATCATTGTGGTAGATGGTTGCATCATCATAATTCACGAAGTTGTCACGTGCGATTCTACTCAGTGAAACAGTCTTTCACTTCGACAACTTATTTCTTCATGTTTTGAAAGCTTTTGCTTCTTAAAAGACAAGAGCCTTTTTAAGGCATTGGTTACAAAACCAAACAGGTCTTCATACGTCCAAGTTACTATTTATCATTGTGAAAAGCCAATCTACATGAGATGTACAGTCACACAGCTGGCACGTGAAGGTGTTGGACTTTGCCCCCTTTCGTGGTTCGTACGTGATGGAATTCGAGTTATCACACAGTGAACTAGTGAACAGAATTATAAAAATAACTCTTGCACACAATTTGCACGTGAAGATGTTGGTCTTTGACCCTTCTACAATTCGTACGTAAAAAAAAGGCAAATTGTTTACTACAAAATTTTCTCAAGCGATTTTAAGAAATCACCTCGGCTTCATTACAACATCTGCAATTAAATTATGTTTCATGCAACGTCAAGGTTGATACTTAACATTTATTAAAATTTGTGAGACACTCTTTAACTCCGACAACTTATTTCTTTATGTTTTAAAAGCTATTGCTTCTTAAAAGACAAGAGCCTTTTTTAGGGCATTGGTTACTAAACGAAACAGGTCTTCAAACGTCAGAGTTACTATTATTATTGTGAAAAGCCAATCTGCATGAGATGTACAGTCACACAGCTGGCACGTGAAGGTGTTGGACTTTGCCCCCTTTCGTGGTTCGTACGTGAGGGTATTCGAGCTATCACACAGTAATCTAGTAAACAGAATTATAAAAATAACTCATGCACACAATTTGCATGTGAAGATGTTGGTCTTTCCGTCGGTGGGACCTAGTTTGTAGGCCCCGCGTTCCTAGCGAAGACCGTGGAAACTGGGTATAAGAATCGTGACGACTTTCATGGTATGGAAATGAGTCTTGTGATGAGAATGCGGTTTTTTTTCGGCGATGACTGAAATGACGCATGTAAGTTTGGCAATGACGTAATTTTCCTCGAATGGAGGCCCTTGATTTTCGTGTAATTATGCACGACATGCAGGCACATCCCCAAGCAGAATGAGAAAATATTATAGCGGCGAAATCCTTAGGATTTTGTGGCTTTTTAAGGCGTTACGTTTCTCAGAATATTGTCGCAATTACAGGAAATGTATGGTTAAATAGATTCACTTTGAATTATGTATTTAATTGATAGGTTCGCAAATAAAATAAAGGCAATGTATGAAAGGCTGCACGTACAATTATGTAAGCGTAAAAGTAGAAACTCGCTTAATTTGACGTTTAATCTCAATACTTTATGTCTTACCTCTATTTGATATACGTGATTAAAATTTACGTGCGTTAACGTGCAGAGCCAAAAACGCATCAGTGGAAATCCACCCTAACGTGTCACGGATGTGTTTATACGGGTAGCTTTGAACTTGACTAGCCGCACACTCTACTTGCAGCACTTCGTGTCCATAGTTAATAGAAATCCCATATCGAGCTTTTCCGGAACGGGTTGGTCCAAGAATTCTATGGCTTGAAAGCGTTGATTATTTTGGAACAACTGATCACTTCAGTGGTCGAAAAAAAAAAGAATAAGCAAAACTTCATGGTTTACTGGAAAATCAGGATCGAGGATCGAGGATCGAGGATCGAGAAATCAGGGATGAAGGATCGGTTAAAAAGAACTTGAAAATAAAATAAATAAATAAATAAATCGTGGATCAGTGATATGTGGGCCGCAGACTGTACTGTTCGCTGTACTGAACGCGGCTAAATTCAAGTAAACTAATCCGAGTCTGTCTGAGTGATTGTTTTGACAGGAAAGTGAAATTTTCCGGGAAATTGAAACGCTTTATCCTGGCGATACTGTAATAGAAGAAAAAACTTTTAACAGTTTTAAATTTTTAAGTGTACATTTGCTTTCAGTACTCCTTATTTTTCTTGTAATTACTGGGCTGCCTGTGGGGCCAAGTCATAAATTCGGTTTTCGGTCGTCGGTGTCGAAAAACCGTCATCATGGGGAGGGAGGACACGAAGGTCTGGTACCGAGAAACGATGTTCTCACAATGGTTTCATAGGATTTTCTCTCGCACGAGCCCTTGCACGGATACTTTTTGTACCTTGTCTCCGCTCCCCCTGAAAAACCGACAAGGCGTTGCGAACCTAAAGCTATTTGCGTTGTTCGAAGCGATTCGATCATAGGAGTCACTCTATAATTTTTTGTATTGTTCGAGTTTAAGTCAGTTAGATGATGTTGGCACTGTGAAACCCAGAGAAATGCTCACGTTGCATACAAACCGACACGCCGTTGACTGTAGGTTCATACTAAAAGACGACTGTGAGCGTCAGGTTTGGAACGCCTGGGCCGCTTCGTGAACTCAAAGAGAGAATTATCGATCGATGTATTGTAGTACATGAGCAATTAAGAAGCACAATTTATGAGCAAAGTATTTCACCAGTTGACGACACTATGGCTGAAGACTTGATTGTAAGCTGTCGTAGTCAATGAGGCGAACAACTCAGTTGACGATGAATGGCAGATGAATCCTGATGTTACGCACGTCCATGAGCGAGGGACGTGACAACTTTGCCATGTTAGAAGACTGGCTTTTCCTGTAATATTTCCTTCTATTTAATTTGGAAGTGTAAATTTCGGATACTGGGGATAAAGAAGACACGGACAAAAATAGGAACTCTGCGAATTTCGCACACGAGTTCAAGGCTTGACTTGAGGAAAATAGGAGCTATTACTGACAAGGTTTGGTGACTGAGTAGAGCATACAAGTATAGCCCACGTTGAGGTTTCAGGGGGTTTGCTTTTGTTTGTATCTGTATCTTAATGAGCTTTTATCATTAAATTTGTACATGATCTTGTGATCACAATTCTGTGTTTTCGCCCATTCAGCAATCACGCTATGTTGATGTCAGCATTAGCGAGTTCCAGAAACATGCCTTTGAAAATTTTCACCTCTCATGATGTTTCTTGATATTTCTTCTACCATTTTATGGAGATGTAAACTGAAGTCACCGCAAAATGGAAACTTAAAAAAGCGTATAATCCATTTATCTCGAAACATAATACACATGACTTATATGACCTTTATTTTCCTAAAGGTGTTTTGAATACGAACGAACACCGTCAATGTGAGGGGCAAAAACAACATTAATATACCCAGTAAATGAACCATAGGATTTTAACTAATATAGGGGTCAATTATGTGCATTGAGATGAATCGCTTGAAAAGAGAGACTTCGCTTGAAGATGTGATCAGAAGTAAACAAAGTCACAATAGTGCGTCACGTTCGGTCTTTTAAATATCCAAGGACTGTGAATAGTCCATATTGTTTAGCTGGCACAAAAACTTCGGACGAGTTATAAAGCGCCATAGTTATCGTCCATGAAGAAAAGTTAGTCATGACTGAGACAAACCATAAACTCGAGCGAATTTTTAACTCATATCGGTATCAGGTAAAAAATATGTTGTCGATCGTTTCATCTATTTACATTGTTTGAAGTGCGTGCTGATGAAAGCAACATGCGAGCGAGAAATCTTTAAACTTTTTTGGGTCACAAAATGCAAAGGATTTTATTCCTTTAAGTTAGAGAAAAATTCCAAGAGGAAAATCTTAAAACTGAATATTTTTTATCTTGTGGAAAAAAAAAATGCCGGTTTTTATGTAGACTGTAGACCGCAAATTAGGATTCTCTATTTACTGCACGTTTCACAAACATGCGAATTCTAAAGTTCAAAAGCCAATAAACCGACGATTGCGTTTTTCGCTGCTGTCAATCATCTTATCTTAACGGACCTCTTAGGAAACAAGACTTTACTTCACGGGTTCAAAAGGTCATGGTTTGCGATTTGTGGATTTCGATCCGTTTTGTGTTTCTCTGTTTCGAGGTTCGTCGGTTGTGATCGTAATTATCATTAACGGCAGCGAAAAACAAAATTGTGAAGGTGGCCTTCGCATGTTTGTGAAAAGAGCAGCAAAGTCTCAGTGCAGTCAGAGACCTCTGGATCAGGCGGGATCAATGGGCAGTTGGCTGTCTGTTTTAGTATACTTCTGGTTTAATTTTCATACAATACAATATTTCTGTCTAGTGTAAATCAGTTCCGTCCGTCGCACTTTATGCTCGTAGAACGACAACAATTTTTAGAATTTCCGGTTACGTCAAATTAGTCACGTTATACTGTCACGCTATATTTTGGGGAACAGACGGATTGGGGAAGGGGTGCGTGAAAATAATGCAAATCGTTTCCGGCTTAGAATTAATGGCTAACTTGTTTATTTTTATTAATAATGGTGGATTTTAAAAGTAATTTTACAGCCCCCACTTAAAAATGGTACTCTTTTTTTTTTGGTTACGAAAGTCTTTTAAAAGGGTACAATGTTCTGAATGAGTTTATGTTTCAGTCTCACATAAGATTCTGTCGCATGCAATGGTCGGCGACATGGTTTTGTAGTAGCCTGAGTGTGTATAGCCGCCCCCTCCCCTCAGAAAAAATAGTCCCTTTGCAGCCCAGTTAAAAATCGCCTTTCGGCGATTCTTGTTACTGGGCTGCCTGTGCTGCAGCCCAGTCATAAAATGGGCTTTCGGTCGTCTGCGGCGAAAAACGGCCTCCCGGGGGAGGGAAGACACCAGGGTCTGGTACCGAGAAACGATGTTCTCACAAATGGTTTCATATGATTTTCTCTTGCACGAGCCCTTGCACGGATACTTTTTGTACCTCGTCTGCGCTGCCCCTGAAAAACCCACAAAGCGTTGCGAACCTGAAGAGGGCTATTTGCGTTTTTCGAAGCGATTCGATCATGGGAGTCACTCTATAATTACTGGGCTGCCCGGCAAGCCCAGTCATAAAATGGGTTTTCGGTCCTCGGTGTCACAAAGTGGTCATCCGGGGGAGGGAAAACACCAGGGTCTGGTACGTTGAAACGACGTTCTCACAAATGGTTTCATAGGGTTTTCTCTTGCATGAACCCTTGCACGGATACTTTTTGTACCTTGTCTGCGCTCCCCCTGAAAAACCCACAAGGCGTTGCGAACCTGAAGAAGGCTATTTGCGTCGTTCGAAGCTATTCGACCATGGGAGTAACTCTATAATTATCGGGGCCTAGCCGAAGGCTGGCATCGGTCATAAAATGCAACGCGTTTCTGTGTTTTCAAAGTTACATTGTTAGGGATATATCGCTGACTGAGATATCTCGCTGGCTCGTTACGTTTGGGAGTGTTCGCTGAGATATCGCTGGTGCAGAAATTTGAAGTAGGGAGCAATAACTGTAACCATGTAAATATTAATTCGATTAGTTTGCACACGGAATGGTTTAATGCGACTATATTTACCACTTATCAATAAATGTGATCCCTGTCTATTGAAAAGAATTGTTACAGTATTCATCCCAGCGATGACAAAGCTTGGTCGACGTAGAACTGTGTACACTACGACAAAGCAAACTTGCATGCGCCAAGCTTTGTTTATGCGTTTCAATACCTTACAATTCGCACTCTCTACAGGAAACTTCGTCAAATATTTTCCGACAAACAATTAAAACTCATTAGGAGGAAGTATATCACTGCTTTGACTTATGAAGCAACAAAACAAAATATTTTCAAATAACCTTTGTCACGCAATATTTACGTTAGAGAGATGCGCAAATTCTTAACTCAGGCGTGGATCCACACCGGTTTCCACCGTTTTACGGAAATCGGTCAGATTTTTCATAATAAATACATTTTTAATAATAAAAAACACTTTCCATGTTGAAACCTGGGCAATATGCTACCTGAGTGACTCGAAAACCCTGGAAAGGGGACTTAAAGAGTTAAACACCAAAACATTTCTTGGGAAGCCTGCCCCCCAGACCCCATTAGATAGTGCTTGCGCCTTCGGCCCTCGTTTAGGAAATCGGTCAGTACTTATTCCAGATCCGCGCCTGTAACTGTTCAAAATGGGGGATTCCCTAACGTTTTGTCTTTTGACATTATTCATTAGACGATGATGTAAAATTTTCATGTTTTTCTCCTTGGTATTCTTAGCTACTTTGGATTCTTGTTGCTAAGAAATATCTTATTATTATGTAATCGATCTGAACACGTGAGAAAAACTGAGTAAATTGACAGCCTAGGATTGGGAGTTGACTCATACTAATGTTAATTATTGTATTAGTTTTGGAACGGAATGGTTAATGCGACTATATTTGCTACTTATCAATAAATGAGATCCCTGTGTATTGAAAAATACTGTTACAGTATTCATCCTAACAGTGACTTAGTTTAGTCGCTGTTGAACTGTGTACACTACAACAAAACAAAAATCTTAACTTATTAAACTTGCATGCGCGAAACTTTGTTTGTGCGTTTCAATACCTTACAATTCGCTCTCGCTTCAGGAAACCTCGTCAAATATAGAAAGTCTATCACTGCTTTAACTAATGAAAAACCAAAGAAAGACTGTTTCACATAACCTTTGTCAAGCAATATTTACGTTAGCGACATGCGAAAACTCTCAACTGTTCAAAATGGGGGATTCCCTAACATTTTCTCTTTTCACATTATTCATTACACCTTGTTTTCATCTCTAAAGAATATTTGCAATAAAAAAGATTTTCATGTTGCCCGACAAACTTGTTGATGAAAACGACCCTTCCACGTGGGTTGCCAAGACAAAAGTGGGCACGGTAAAATTCACGAAGTGATTCTTGTTTTTTTATTGTTCGAGTTTAAGTCAGTTAGATGATGTTGGCGCTGGGAAACTCAGAGAAATGCTCGCGTTGCATTCAAACCTACACGCCGTTCACGGTAGATTCACACTAAAAGACAGAAAAGATGACTGTGAGCGTCAGGTTTGGAACGCCGTGGCTGCTTCGTGAACTATCGATCGATGTAGTACATGAGCAATTAAGAAGCACAATTTAGCAGCAAAGTATTTCACCAGTTGACGACACTATGGCTGAAGACTTAATTGTAAGCCGTCATAGTCAGCGAAGCGAACAACTCAGTTGCCGATGAGTGGCAGATGAATCCTGATGTGAGGCACGTCCATAAGCGAGGGACGTGACAACTTTGCCATGTTAGAAGACTGGCTTTTCCTTTAAAGATTTCCTTCTATTTAATGCAACACACGCCACTTTGGAGATCTAAATTTCGGATACTGAGGATAAAGAAGACACAGACAAAAATAGGAACTCTAAGAATTTCGCACACAAGTTTAAAGCTTCTCCGGGACATCCCATCCGGGAGCTTCACAGAGAGCGACTTGAGGAAAATAGGAGCTATTACTGACAAGGTTTGGTGACTGAGTAGAGCATACAAGTGTAGCCCACGTCGAGATTTCAGGGGGTTTGCTGTTGTTTGTATCTGTATCTTGCTAAGCTTTTGTTATTAAATTTGTACAAGATCTTGTGATCACAATTCTGTGTTTTCGCCCATTCAGCAAGCACGCTATGTTGATGTCAGCATTAGCGAGTTTCAGAAACATGCCTTTGAAAATTTTGAGCTCTCGTGATGTTTCTTGATATTTCTTTTACCATTTTATGGAGATGTAAACTGAAGTCACCGCAAAATGGAAACTTAAAAAAGCGTATAATCCATTTACCTCGAAACATAACACACATGACTTATATGACCTTTATTTTCCTAAAGGTGTTTTGAATACGAACGAACACAGTCAATGTGAGGGGCAAAAACAGCATTAATATAAATGAACCATAGGGTTTTAACTAATATAAGGGTCAATTATTGTGCATTGAGATGAATCGCTTCAAAAGAGAGACTTCGCTTGAAGATGTGATCCGAAGTAAACAAAGGCATAATAATGCGTCACGTTCAGTCTTTTTAATATCCAAGGAGTCACTGTGAATAGTGTTTCCATATTGTTTAGCTGGCACAAAAACCTCGGACGAGTTATAAAGCGGCATAGTTTCCATGAAGAAAAGTTAGTCTTGGGTGAGACAAACAGAAGTGGAGCGAATTTTTAACTCACATCGGTATCAAGTAAAAAATGTTATCGATCGTTTCATCTATTTACATTGTTTGAATTGCGTGCTGGTGAACGCAACATGCGAGCGAGAAATCTTTAAACTTTTTTAGGTCTCAAAATGCAAAGGATTTTATTCCTTTAAGTTAGAGAAAAATGCCGTGAGGAAAATCTTAAAACTGAATACTTTTCATCTTGTGGAAAAAATAGTGCGTTTTCATGTAGACTGTGGCCGCAAATTAGGATCGCACTTTTCACAAACATGCGAATTCTGGGGCGCTTTCCATTTAGTCAAAATTTCCGGAATTTCCGGTTCGGCGGTAAATGGAACACGTTTCGTCGGTTCGTCCCACTGGAAAATTCCCAGAAAAAGTGGAAAATCTAAAAAGGTGGTCCCGTTTTCCCGGTTGGAATTTCCGCACGGAATGTCGTGTTCCATTGACGTTTCTTCTAGTTTGTACCAGTTCCAGGTCCACGGTCGGGCACCCGGCCACGTACCGGGGTTTACGACCAAATGGAACAACTTTTTACCGATCGGAAATTCCACTATTGCTACCACCGAAATTTCCGGGTTTTTTTCGTAAATGGAAAGCGCCCCTAGAGTTCAGAACCCAACCGACGATTGCGTTTTTCGCTGCTGTCAATCATCTTAACGGACCTCTTAGGAAACAAAACTTTACTTCACGGGTTCAAAAGGTCATGGTTTGTGATTTGTGGATTTCGATCCGTTTTGTTTGTTTCAAGGTTCGTTGCTTGTGATCGTAATTATGATTGTTGGCAGCGATAAACACAATTGTGAAGGTGGCTTTTGAACTTTAGAGTTCGCACGTTTGTGAAAAGCGCAGTAAAGTCTCCGTGCAGTCAGTGAGGCCCCTGGATCAGGCGAGATCAATGGGCAGTTAACTGTCTGTTTTAGTATACTTCTGGTTTTCATACAATACAATATTTCTGTCTAGTGTAAATCAGCTCAGTCTGTCGCATTTTATGCTCGTAAAAGGACAACAATTTTTGGAATTTCCGGTTACGTCAAATTAGTAACGTTATACTGTCAGGCTATATTTTGGGGCACAGGGGGATTGGGGGAGGGGTGCGTGGAAATAATGCAAATTGTTTCCTGTTTAGAATTAATGGCTAACTTGCTTATTTTTATTCATAATGGTGGAATTTAAAAGTTATTATACAGCCCCCACTTAAAAATGGTACTCTTTTTTTTTGGTAACGAAAGTCTTTCAAAAGGGTACAATGTTCTGAATGAGTGTATGTTTCAGTCTCATATGAGATTCTGTTGCATGCAATGGTTGCCGACAAGGTTTTATGGTAGCCTGAGTGTGTATAGCCGCCCCCTCCCCTCAGAAAAAAATAGCCCCTCTGCAGCCCAGTTAAAAATCGCCTTTAAGCGATTCTTGTTTTTTTATTGTTCAAGTTTAAGTCAGTTAGATGATGTTGGCGCTGGGAAACTCAGAGAAATGCTCGCGTTGCATTCAAACCGACACGCCTTTCACGGTAGGTTCACACTAAAAGATGACTGTGAGCGTCAGGTTTGGAACGCCGTGGCCGCTTCGTGAACTCAAAGAGAGAATTATAGATCGATGTAGTACATGAGCAATTAAGAAGCACAATTTATGAGCAAGGTATTTCACCACTTGACGACACTATGGTTGAAGACTTGATTGTAAGCCTTCGTAGTCAGTGAAGCGAACAACTGTTGCAACAACAGTTGCCGATGAATGGCACTACGCACGTCCATGAGCGAGGGACGCGACAAATTTGCCATGTTAGAAGACTGGCTTTTCCTTGAACTATTTCCTTCTATTTAATGCAACACACGCCACTTTGGAGGTCTAAATTTCGGATACTGAGGATAAAGAAGACACGGACAAAAATAGGGACTCTGGGAATTTCGCACACAAGTTTAAAGCTTCACCGGGACATCCCATCCGGGTGCTTCACAGAGAGCGACTTGAGGAAAATAGGAGCTATTACCACAGGTAGCCCAAGCTCACTATGAGAGCCGTGAACAACATTATCCTACTTAGCTAATTAATTATTCATACAGTAAGAAAATTATAAGACGTTGTATGGAGAAATATTCTTTGCTCACTAAATTAGCAAAACGTACTTTGAATATCGCTTTGAAGCTTACCTTTAGCGTCTTCTTGTTTTTCTTTGTATTCTGACTGCATTTCAGACCCCCTAGGCACTGTTTAAGGCCTTTTTCGGAGCGACAGTTTTTCACCCAGATGACAGTAGAGAGAAGAGAAGAGAAGGTTGGCAAACCTCTCTTGACCGGCTCCGCTCTCGGGGGCGATAAATTCCGTAACATTTGCGACATGGAGACGATTCCGCCAGAAACAGATGTCCTGATAAATAACGCACATTTTCCATTATTCACATCGCCAAAATTCCCATTTCGAAGGTCCTAAATCGCCAAAGAAGTGGGCAATACACGGCTGAGGTGAGGCGAGTCGAGAGCAGACCCGCAACGGACTCCAACCGTCACGTCGACAATTCAAACCGACGCGGGCTGGCAGGGTCAAATTGTTCAACCGTCAAAGGACAATTGGAGCATTTAGCCTACTGGGCACAGTAACTGATTTTTCACTTCTCACATTACACTCCGGGGTCGCGGAAGTCAAGCATCGCGTGTGATAGTGACATGTAATATCAAAACATGTCGCGTTGTTAATGTTAATGTTTTCTGCCATGATTGATAGTAGCGTCAAGAAATCCAATCAGTACAAAAATAGCTACTACATTTGGAATTCATATTTCAGAAATAGTTTGCTTGGGCTGTAGGCAGCTGATGTATAATTTAATCTTAAAATTGGTGTAGCTAATGTGGCAGAATTACCAAGAGCAAATTCAAATAAATATTTATTTACATATTTCCTTTCCGTAAAAACACTCACAATAGATAAGAGCACCTGCCGGAAGATCCTGTCCCCAAACTTGCTACCTACTGAAAAAGGGAGGAAAAATAGCTAACAACTGTTTACAGCCGTAGTAATTCTTATTGCAAATTTTTTTTCTAAATCATACATAAAAAACCATTGTCAAACGCTTTTTAAAAAGAAGAGTAGAGATCAAAACATTAACAACGCGACATGTTTTGATATTACATTTTTATATTACATTATATATATATTACATTATTACAATTTGACCCTGCCAGCCCGCGACGGTTTGAATTGTCGACGTGACGGTTGGAGTCCGTTGCGGGTCTGCTCTCGACTCGCCTCACCTCAGTCGTGTATTGCCCACTTCTTTGGCGATTTAGGACCTTGGAAATGGGAATTTTGGCGATGTGAATAATGGAAAATGTGCGTTATTTATCAGAACATCTGTTTCTGGCGGAATCGTCTCCATGTCGCAAATGTTACGGAATTTATCGCCCCCGAGAGCGGAGCCGGTCAAGAGAGGTTTGCCAACCTTCTCTTCTCTTCTCTCTACTGTCATCTGGGTGAAAAACTGTCGCTCCGAAAAAGGCCTTAAACAGTGCCTAGGGGGTCTGAAATGCAGTCAGATTACAAAGAAAAACAAGAAGACGCTAAAGGTAAGCTTCAAAGCGATATTCAATGTACATTTTGCTAATTTAGTGAGCAAAGAATATTTCTCCATACAACGTCTTATAATTTTCTTGCTGTATGAATAATTAATTAGCTAAGTAGGATAATGTTGTTCACGGCTCTCATAGTGAGCTTGGGCTACCTGTGGTGTAGCCCACGTCGAATTTTCAGGGGGTTTGCTTTTGTTTGTATTTGTATCTTGCTAAGCTTTTATCATTAAATTTGTACATGATCTTGTGATCACAATTCTGTGTTTTCGCCCATTCAGCAAGCACGCTATATTGATGTCAGCATTAGCGTCGAATTAGCGAGTTTCAGACACATGCCGTGATGTTTCTTGATATTTCTTTTACCATTTTATGGAGATGTAAACTGAAGTCACGGTAAAATGGAAACTTAAAAAAGCGTATAATCCATTTACCTCGAAACATAACACACATGACTTATGCGACCCTTATTTTCGTAAAGGTGTTTTGAATACGAACGAACACAGTCAATGTGAGGGGCAAAAACAGCATTAATGTAAATGAACCATAGGGTTTTAACTAATATAAGGGTCAATCATTGTGCATTAAGATGAATCGCTTGAAAAGAGAGACTTCGCTTGAAGATGTGATCAGAAGTAAAGAAAGGCATAATAGTGCGTCACGTTCAGTCTTTTTAATATCCAAGGAGTCACCATATTGTTTAGCTGGCACAAAAACTTCGGACGAGTTTTAACGCATAGTTATCTTCCATGAAGAAAAGTTCGTCTTGGGTGAGACAAACAGAACTGGAGCGAATTTTTAACTCACATCGGTATCAGGTAAAAAATATGTTATCAATCGTTTCATCTATTTACATTGTTTGAAGTGCGTGCTGGTGAACGCAACATGCGAGCGAGAAATCTTTAAACTTTTTTAGGTCTCAAAATGCAAAGGATTTTATTCCTTTAAGTTAGAGAAAAATACCATGAAGAAAATCTTAAAACTGAATATTTTTCATCTTGTGGAAAAAATAGTGCGTTTTCTTGTAGACTGTGGACTACGGTGGACCGCAAAGTAGGATCAAACTTTTCACAAACATGCGAATTCTGAAGTTCAGAAGCCAACCGACGATTGCGTTTTTCGCTGGTGTCAATCATCTTAACGGACCTCTTAGGAAACAAAACTTTACTTCACAGGTTCAAAAGGTCATGGTTGGTGATTTGTGGATTTCGATCCGTTTTGTGTGTTTCTCTGTTTCAAGGTTCGTTGCTTGTGATCGTAATTAGGGAACTTAAGATGGAGACGTTTTCGGGGCGACGGCGACTGGACTGGCAGAGAAAGCCTGGAACTAAGGCAGCCGTCGCTTCCCGTCAAAAATAGAACATTAAGATCGCAGTGAACTCAGAAGGACGGCGCCTTTAATTAGAAGAATACCGAAGAGGAAAATATGGCTTCTCATAAAGAATTAAGAGAATAAATATTTGCTATGCACACAACATGTATTAGATGAAGAGTTTCTCGTTTTGTGGGAAAATTATGAGTCCAAAAATCCCGATTTTCCCCGGGACAGTTACGATCCGTTCACGCGAAAAAACATGCGGGATGCAGCTGAGTTCAAGGCAGAATTTCGTGTTGAAAAAAAAAATTATCTCCACAGGCTTGCCGAAGCCTTGCAAATTACAGGAACATTAAAATGCTACCAAGGAACCGTATTCTTAGTTTGGTATTGAAATAATTCCCGGGAAATAGTTGCATGCAACAACAACAACAACGGCAACAACTTAAGTTGTCAGTACATGGTATTACCTACTATTCTATATAATTTTCAATGCGTTTCATTTACACGATATTCTAACAAAAAGAGCGAACTAAAAACACACAATTGAAATATCGGAGTTCATATTTTTTGTCTGAATACTTTTATTTGGCTCGTAAGAAAATTTTGTCCATGTCAAGCTCACTTACGGTTGGCTGTTTGCCAAGTTGGATCTTAACCCTGTGACATGAAAACATAGAAACATTCAAAGATGTAAGTTTAGATAATAGAGCTTGGAAATCGAGCTTGAAATGTGCCTCAAAGAAAACAAGGACAATTTAAGAACGATAATCTGCAAAATGTTGGTTGCTAAACGCAACAAAACCTGATTGAAATGAAAGTTAAATACTCACGTTTTCGCCACAACGCCAAACAGACCAGTTTCACGTCGCCGACGGGACCACGACGGCAAGGTGGTGAGCAGGAGCATGCGCAATAGCCAACAAATGATGATGTCACGTCCGGTTGAAGTTGCCGTCGCCCCGGAAACGTCTCTATCTTAAGTTCCCTATTATGATTGACGGCAGCGATAAACACAATTGTGAAGGTGGCTTTTGAACTTTAGAGTTCGCATGTTTGTGAAAAGCGCAGTAAAGTCTCCGTGCAGTCAGTGAGGCCCCTGGATCAGGCGAGATCAATGGGCATTTAACTGTCTGTTTTAGTATACTTTTGGTTTTCATACAATACAATATTTCTGTCTAGTGTAAATCAGCTCAGTCTGTCGCATTTTATGCTCGTAGAACGACAACAATTTTTGGAATTTCCAGTTACGTCAAATTAGTAACGTTATACTGTCACGCTATATTTTGGGGCACCGAGGGATTGGGGGAGGGGTGCGTGGAAATAATGCAACTTGTTTCCTGCTTAGAATTAATGGCTGACTTGTTTATTTTTATTCATAATGGTGGAATTTAAAAGTCATTATAGAGCCCCCACTTAAAAATGGTACTCTTTTTTTGGTTACGAAAGTCTTTCAAAAGGGTACAATGTTCTGAGTGAGTTTATGTTTCAGTCTCACATGAGTTTCTGTCGCAGGCAATGGTTGCCGACAAGGTTTTATGGTAGCCTGAGTGTGTATAGCCGCCCCCTCCCTTCAGAAAAAATAGCCCCTTTGCAGCCCAGTTAAAAATTGCCTTTCGGCGATTCTTGTTGTTGTATGCACGACCCCGCCAGCAATGCTGATTTTTTTATCGTGCCGTAAACTAAGGTTCTTATCTACCCACCCACCTATCTATCTATCTATCTATCTATCCATCCATCCATCCATCCATCCATCCATCCATCCATCCATCCATCCATCCATCCATCCATCCATCCATCCATCCATCCATCCATCCATCCATCCATCCATCCATCCATCCATCTATCTATCTATCTATCTATCTATCTATCTGTCTACTCCCGATGAAATGGTTGAAATCTGGGAAAATATGTTTTTAAAAATAGCTGACGCTCATGCGCCCATAAGAACGCGGCGAGTAAGAAATAAAAAATCCCCTTGGATTACTACTGATCTGAGGGAGCTGATAACAGCTCGAAACAGACTGAAAAGGCAGGCTATATTAACAAAACAGCCATCTATCTGGGATAAATATAGAAAAGAAAGAAATAGAATAAATAATGAGATTAAAATGGCAAAAACGAATTATTATAAATCAGAAGTGGAACAAAATGTGGGTAACCCGAAGGAAATATGGAGGACAATCAATGAATTAACATATCGTAAGTGCACTAGTAACTCTTCAATAAGTGAACTAAAAAGTGGTGATAACTCCTTCACAAAACCCGCAGAAATGTGTGAGATTTTAAATGACCATTTTACATCTGTCGGTCCAAACCTAGCCTCCACACTGCCTAGTGGAAATACAAGTTTTGACTCTTACATAAAGCCTGTTTCCACGACTTTTAATTTACAACATACCTCTGCCACTGAAGTTTTAAAGTTATTAGGTAAATTATCTCCGAACAAGGCCACTGGCCTTGATAACATCTCATGTCGGCTTCTAAAAGAAGCTGGCCCAATTATTGCCACTTCTTTAACCTGTATCATAAACAAAACCATAGATACTGGCCTCTTTCCTTCACAGTGGAAAATGGCTAAAGTATTTCCTTTGTATAAAAAGGATGATCGCACAGATGCACAAAACTATAGACCAATATCTGTCTTGCCAGCCATTTCTAAGATTTGTGAAAGGGTAGTCTACGATCAACTATACAGGTACTTAAATTCAAATGGCCTGTTGACAAAGAACCAGTCTGGATTTCGTTCCCTTCACTCTACAGTGACAGCACTGTTACATTTAACAAATAATTGGTATCTTAACATTGACAAAGGCATGACCAATTTGATTGTGCTTCTCGATCTTGCCAAAGCCTTTGACACCGTTTCACATAATATTTTATTAAAAAAGCTTGAGCTCTATGGTCTGAAGGGTGTAACACTCGACTGGTTTTCATCGTACCTATCAAATAGGCAACAGCAGTGTGTAGTAGAGGGCTGTGTATCTAAGCCCCAGTTGATAAGTTGTGGTGTTCCACAGGGTTCAGTTTTAGGCCCTTTGTTGTTTTTGATTTATATCAATGATCTCCCTGGATGTCTTCTCCATACCAAAGCACACATGTATGCCGATGATACCACGATATATGCGTCCTCTGTATCCACTGCTGAACTATATGCCAAGGTCAATAATGACCTAACTCGCGTTAGGGACTGGCTTCTTGCAAATAAGTTAAGCTTAAATGTCACTAAAACGGAGTATATGTTCTTAACAACTACCTTCAAATTATCTAACTTAGGAAGAGACTTTCTAATTAAGATTGGCAACAATCATGTTAAACGAGTCCAAACAACAAAATATTTAGGAATTCACTTAGATGAAAATCTTAAATGGAACGAGCATGTTGACAAACTTTGTTCAAAAGTCAATCGATCCATCAGTGGTCTAAAACAGGCACGTGATTATGTACCATTAGATGTTCTAAATACTATTTACAAATCTCTTATCCAGCCTGTGTTCGACTACTGCGACGTTGTTTGGGACAATTTAGACCAGGGACTTGCCACTAGGATCCAGAAATTACAAAATCGTGCTGCACGCATAATAACCTTCCAAGGTTATGATGTTCGTTCAGCACAAATACGAAAACAACTAAACTGGGAAGAGCTTGCCTCGAGGCGTCAAAGGCACTTAAGTCTATTAATGTATGATACAGTGAATGGAAATATACCTAGTTACTTAAGCGATCTTTTCTCGAATGTCTGTGAGAACAACCCTTATAAGTCTATGCTAAGAAATGCGGAATATAATGTTGTACTGGACCACCTTCCAAAAACAGAATATTATAAGGGGTCTTTCTCATAAAGAGGAGGAATGTTGTGGAATTCTTTACCAAATGACATAAAAGCGTCCGAATCTAAAGCTATCTTTAAAAGAAAACTGGCTAGTAGGCAGGCAAACTGTTGACTACATTTTACTATATTTTATTATTTGTACATATTTTTAGTGTAGTTGTACAGTATTTACTTCTGTTTCTATACGGCTTTCATGTAAAGAAGTTATGTAACTTATGAAATTACCGTATTCAAATAAAAGTGAATCAATCAATCTGTCTGTCTGTCTGTCTATCTATCTATCTATCTATCTATCTACCTACCTACCTATCTGTGTTTCTGTCTGTCTGTCTGCCTATATCTATCTATCTATCTATCTATCTATCTATCTATCTATCTATCTATCTATCTATCTATCTATCTATCTATCTATCTATCTATCTATCTATCTATCTATCATCTATCTATCTATCTATCTATCTATCTATCTATCTATCTATCTATCTATCTATCTAAAATGCATGCTGTGTACAACTCTAAACATTGTACTCTGAGACTGTACGGAGATATTAAAAGTAGATACTAAGCAGCTATGGAAATGATGTCATTACTTTCATGCGATATTGATATCTTATAAAACGGACAACAAATTCAGCAGGAATATACGCGCGAACTGAATCAACTGTGTGTTGTATAAGGTTCTGTTCAACTTACACTTTTTTCCTGTGCTGAACATATACTGTACCGAGCCGTATCTTGGTCCGGTACAAAGAAGCTATGTATATTTATACTGACAGAGTCATGGGCCCCTGATACCGATAAAAATCATCGTTCAATTTTTCGAGTGTAGAATCCCTGAAAGAGTACTCCTCAATGGAGCAATATCAATATGTAGAAGGTTTTCAAAGGTTTCACACCGGTTTGAAGCTAAGATGTGCCGCTTGTCTCTCCTTGCAATTTTTACTTTTTGAGTATATACATTATAAAATACAACACTCGTTTTGTATTCCACACGAAAAAGTAGTATAACGGCACCGGGGCCTTTGACATTAAAACTCATCTCCCTCTCATCTCATCTGTTTTGCCTTGTTTGCTTATTTGTTTTGCTGTTTTTTGTTTGCTTGTTTGTCTTTAAATATATACTCAAACAACTGTTACTAAAGTGCAATAAGCAGCAAGAAAAGTATTGTTTCCAGAACAAGGATAGTATATTTATAATCTGAATTTCTATCATTTCCTAAAATTCACTGTGGGAAAACCAGAGGTGATAACTAATTGATCAATAATTTTTCTAAACAACGTACCCACGAGTTGACGATAGTCTTTCTTTGATTGTTTTTCCTTTGATATTCTAATTTGGTAATCCCAGTGATGTTTCGAAAAACAAAAGCCCTAATTTGCACAAGAAAGCAAAACCCTGAAGGATTCTGGTCGTAGGAGATATATAGGAAATATAGTCTGTCGGCACTCTACCTCTATTCATGCGTCAACTTTCACAACGATGTGTTAGCATAGTATTTTAAGGTTTAATTTGACCAGCATTTTGTGCAGCGACTTCTACAGTCACGATTGCCTTCAAACTTGCAGGTCTAAAACTAGAGAGCTCTGAGGCTTATGTGCTGAAGTTAGGGAAAACTCTGTCGTGGGATTTTGAAGTTATTTACATATTTAGTAAAAATGAGGATTTAAATATATGCCGATATCTCAAAGGTTTCTATGGGTGCGTTCCTTTCGGTGAATCCAAAAACGGATTTTAGATCTAAGAACGGATTTCGCGTTCCTTTCGACAAATCCAAATCCGGATTTTTGATCTGGTGAATCCTTTTTGAAAAAGGATTCATTGGATTTGAAATCCGAAGAATCCAAATCCAGATTAACGGATTAGTGATCTACGCTGTTCCATTCACAGTGGATCCGAAATTAGTCAGATGATCCAGCGGTATTTCCAGTTGAGGTATTCCCATAGAGGTCGTAGAGTTTCCTCGTTGCTGTCATTTGCCGCAAAACATCTGAAAACACTAGAAGATTGTTCCAGGTACATTAAAATATCCATATACTAACCACTTGTCTCTAAAGATGGCTTGAAATCAGAAATAAGTAAAAGTAACAAATGAACTGCTATCTAATTACAAACTCGCTTGTAGACGCGACAGGCACTCGATCGTGCTACATAAAAAAATCCGAGCTATGGAACTGGATCAAACTGGCCGACATTCTTTAGATAATTTTCAATTTTAATGCGCTTCTTTCTTTGTCTGTTTTATATGTTCCATCGTCGCTATTCGAACTGCCGACCACTAAATTCTGCACGGTATAATCGCATAATTTGTCAAACAGTAGAAAACACGTCATTTTTTGGGAGGATGTCGTGCATACTGCACGCTTTGGCGAAAGGTTACCAAGGTTACAAATCCAATTTCGGATTTCGCGTTCCTTTCGACCGCGAAATCTGGCAAATCTAGGATCAAAAATCCGTTTTTGGATTCGCCGAAAGGAACACACCCTATATCTACAAGAAAACAAATAACATTTTCTCAAAGTTCCATCAATATTTATTTGGTACGCCAGAAATCATAGAAATCGTTTGAATCTTTCATTCTAAAAAATGCAAATCAAAAACATAGCCAATATGCATATTAATAGGTTTGGGCCACCTTGATTGGAGTGTCTGACTTTTCTGATTTGTTAACAATTGACATTCCACTCTACATATGATCATGATGTTTGGTTGAAAGCCGCTTCTAGTTTCTGTGATTTTTTGGAATTAACAAACCAGCGTGAAAAGAATCAAATATACTGCAAATTGCTAGCAATGAGTCTCTCAACAAAAAAATCAAGCTCTTGTGATGTGTGTAGTTGTAGTTCACACATTGTGGCAACTTTCGCTGAGGGACCAGTCATAAAGTACAGGGGGGGGTTGGGCTATGAAAAGTTGGCGGTGGGTCACTATTTTTTAACACGTTAAAAAGGGTGGGTCAGGAAAAATAAAGCACTGCATTAGGAGTGGGTCATGTTAAATTATTCACATATCACTACAAACGTTAGTAAAATCTTTTTTAACGATAAATCTAATTTTCCACATTAATCCAACTTTATGTGACAACAGGAATTCACATGTTAAATATTTTGTTTCTATTTATAAACAATCTTTAAATCTGAAGAGTAGTCACACGAGAAACGTTTTATAGTATAAAATCTAGAACAAAGCCCTACTGTGTGTTCATAAACCTAACTTATGTTAACATCTTTTTTAATACCTTCTTCTAATCATCTTTAGTCATCTTCACCATTACCATCCCCCTCAGGAGCATTACCATCCTCCTTGTCATTATCATCATCATCATCATCACTATCATCTATAGCACTCAATACAACTGGTGACACGTTTGCTCAAATTGTTTCAATAGCATCCACTGTAAATTTACCTTTACTTATTAATAGTTTTAACCACCTACCATCTCTCTTTTGTAAACTGATAAGGCCTATCACACTACAATGATCAGAGGTTGAGATGATGAGTGACTGATTGCGGAGAACACTCTCTCACAATTTTTCTCTGCTCTGCCACAGCGTCGCTTCCTAGCTTTTGCTTTATTTTCTATCACTCTTCTCTTTTTCAAGACGAATGTTTCTTTTGCAAAAGGATACATTCTCTTGTGTTTTTCTTTTTGGGCCTCTGCCCTCATCAAAGTCTGGTCAATGTTACTTTGCAATTCTGCAATCATTCCCAAGCATTTTTCATTGAAGCGTTGCCCACACTCTTGCCCACTGATGATTTTCCCTGACTTTTTAGTGAACCGCTGGGCATTCTCTTTCTGGATACTACTCTTCAGCTTCTCAGATTTCTCTTTCAAATCCTGAAGTTTTTTAATCTTGTGATTAAATTGCTTGGCGGTCAGTAGGCTTTAAGGGTTCCTCTTCTGAATCGCCTTAAAGTGGTAAGCCAATGATCCCTAATGTACCTATCCATATCAGCGTTACTGGTTTCGGTTGGGAGGTGGGTCACAATTTTTTTCTGTGCCACTCCAGGGGTGGGCCACCCCAATTTTGTCAAATAACTCGGGGGTGGGCCACTGAAAAGCAGTACTTAAAAAACAATTTTTATAGCCCACCCCCCCCCGGAACTTTATGGCCGGTCCCTGACGAGATATCAACAGCATCTTTATTAAAAATTCAACTTGGCTTACAATCGTGAAATAATGTTAGCTTAATTTGTTCTTTATAGCTTTTAACACCACTTTCTGCTTGATTTTTGAAAGAAAATTGTCTTGAATTTAACAAATAACAGTGGCCAGATAAGACAACAGTGCATTCGCTGAATAGCCTTCTTTGTGTGACAGCAAAACACAAATTTGCACAGGGTCAAAACGTGTAATTTTTAAAAAACCTACTCCTTAATGTACTGTTTTTGCATACTACACGTTATGAAAAGATTCAGTTTTCAGTGCTTCGAAAAACTTACTGGCTTAAACTTTAAAAACAGCTTAATGAACTATAAGGTTTTCAAATATCCTATATAGATTTCTTCCAGTAGAGTTCGCTGGAACATCCATTTGTCTAAAAGAACTCAAACTCTATGACACCGCTTTTGGAAGCGTTGCCAATCAGTCTAAAATTCATTTCAGCTTGAAGAGTTAAACAAAACCTGCAGGCAGTTACAAGTGAAGCTAAATTTTGTATCATCTCAAAGTTTTTAGTAAAAAAATTTAGTTTTCAAGGTGGTGTAGTGGTTTTAAAATGACTTTTTTAAAAGCATGTTTTGCACAGATACGTAAATACCAATCCTCCAAAAAGTAAATTATACGCAACAGTCTACAGGATGCATAGGTAAAAATTTGTACACGTGTTAGTCCTGGCCAAGCTTTACCACTGATTCTTGGAATTGCTCAAGAACTTTGGCCATGATACTTACAGTTTTTATGCCATGGTGCGCCATGTGAATCGCATAGCGGAATACAGGAACAGTGGCGGATCCAGGCTTTGAGATAACGGGGGGGCCTGGTCTCGAAAAAATGTTTCGCGGCCCTTCGGGCCTCAGTTTTGTCTAAAAATAAGGGTGGGGGGTCCAGGCCACCTGGGCCACTACCCTGGATCCACCACTGAGGAATCACATAGCTTGTGAAGAGAGTCGCGTAGCCCGTGACACAATTCGCATCTCCCGAGAGGCTTCTAACTTTCTTTTGAGCTATACTGTAACCCGTATATTTGACAAAACAGTGTAGATGATATAGCCAAGATGACAAAACTGTCACCAAATGTTGATAAAAATGGAGTGGCAAGATTAAAACAGTCTACCAGTTAAAGCATTTTGCAAAACTCTCACTTCCCTGAAATTAGGTAGTGAGGATCTCCATTGTTAAAAGAGCTATAAACTAACATGTAATCTTTGATATAATTTAACTATGAAACTTTGTTTGATCCATCAAAATCATGTTGACTTCAATAAATTGTCAAACAACTCTATGTGCTTTACAAAACTTCATTGCTGATTCCGTACATGCGAGTCAAAATAAGTTAATCCATATATGCCCACGCTAAAACTTTTGTGATGAACAGTCAGTTCATCAGTTTTGGGTGAGTTTGATTATGTTCAATAATATTACTGAACCTAATCAAATTGTGGTTATTGACCCCATTAATCATTTTGATTAAGATGATATTTGTCAGTTGTCAGTTAAGCCATGATGTTAGTGGGTACGAAGACTTAATGGGACAAGGGTATTTCATTCTATCTTTGATCGCAGTTGTAAAGTCTTTTTAGTATACAACTGTACATGTATTGTTAGGGCCTGTTTACATGGGGTTGGGGACCCCAGGTAGGTGAGGTAACCTGCATAGGTGGGGTAACAAACTAACTCTCCTTTATATGCAATCTTACAACCTGTTACATCCTGGGGTGCGCTTTCTCAAGATTATTGAAAGGTCAAGAATAATGCTGGCAAACCACGTGTTTTGGCGATTAATGCTCTTCTACTCTCACTTGCTGCTCTTGCTGCAACCTTCATTGCTGTGGCTTTTTATTGTTACCTTTCTTAATGATGCAAATCCACTGCCAAACTGAATTTTGCGTGAATGAGACGTGTCATGAATCCAACCCCAACTAGGTGGGTTAACCCACCTTGAAATATTTACATGGCAAAATTTGACCCCAGGTGAGAGGGTTACCCTGGCAGACTGGGATATCAGCCTTGGTGGGTCACCCCACATATCATGTAAACATGATCAAATTAAAATGAACGATTATATGACCTGGGGGATTACCCCACCTAAGCGGGTTACCTCGCCAACCACTTCCATGTAAACAGGCCCTTAGTCAAAAATTTTAGTTGGTTTTTCAGTCATTTTATCGTTGTCGGTTTGTTCGAGTTGATCAATAAGTTCACTTTTCCAAAGTGACAATAAGTAGTCTATAAAATAATCTGTATTGCATGTTGATTGTTCATTTGTAAATGATGTTAAGCAATGTGGTTGTTGGAATCACCATTTCCTACTACTGGTCTCACCAATGCAAGTGGCCTGGCAGTTGCTGCTCTCTCTCTCTGTCCTCCAGTCTGTGAAAAAAAATTGTCCCTGACATATGCATGCAGTTACCATAAAGAGATAATCAGTTTGTGTACAATGTATATGTTATATGGTTATTAGTAGTTAGTGTACAATAGTTTAAGAGGTGCCTCAGATCTGAAGTGCAGTAATTGTCATAATGATCCTGCTAGTATAGGGTGTTCTGCTAAATACGGGTTTCACTGTTTATTATGATGGGAGCCTGCGTAATACACACCCCGTAATTATACAGAAACCTATGTCGTTTCTTTGGAGTCCTTATTAACCAGGTTCTTTTCTAGTTGCTGGAATAGCAGAAATTTAACTACAGCTGGGCCCCTTTCCACAGCCCACAGGCAGATCCTTCCTTATAGTTCTCAAGCTAAGGCCTGCCGTTTGACCACATAAGGGCTGCCATCCGCTACTCTATCCAGAATTCCCACTCCAGGTCTTCTAGGTGGTCTCTCTTCCCATGCGTTGGGGTATGACCAAGCCAGACTCTCTGTCCTCTTTAGAGGTGCCCAAATACCATAACTAGAGGAAGTTATCATGCTACCCTCTCCAGCCCCACCCCCTTTTTTAAATTAAAGAGTGATTGTCTGTACTTATTGATCATGACTATTATACTTTATGTGGAGTCACTCAGTATCGTTTGTTTTGCTGGAAGTTCAGATTTGTTTTTGATCTACAGTTGCACAACATGCCACTTTATGTGTGTGAACATTGCTACTTAACTGTACATTTCAATTTGTTAAAAAAATTAATTCTATCTCCTGGTTGGTTGGTTGTTTCCTGGTACAAACAGGAAGTCAGAACTGTGACACTAGTCCTATTCTTCTTCCTGCTAAGTGTGTGTTATTTTACAAAACACAGGGGACTGTCTGATCTAAATACACAGTCAACGTTACATTAACTGACTCCTGTTTTTAGGTGTGCAGTCAGATGGTGCATGGTCAGAAACCACCTTTTTCTTCAGCGGTTGTTCTTTACAATAATAATTATTTCTAATTTATTTTCCAAATATTCCTCTCAACTTTTAAACTATTTGTTATAGACCTTGTTTTCACTAGCCGGCCACAAAGTTTGTTCAATGTATTGCCCAAAAAAATACAAAGAATGTTACATTTACCTAATAATGTTTGTGCTTTCTGTTAAAAGGTACCCTAACCATAACACATTAAAAGAGGAACAAGCCCAATGTCCTTTGAGTGCCAGCAGTGTGGTAAGTATTTTAGCCAAGCAAGACAGCTAAGGACTCATGAAAGAGTCCACAATGGAGAAAAGCCTTTCGAATGTAAACAGTGTGGCAAGCGTTTTAGTCAAGCAGGAAACCTAAGGAGTCATGAAAGAGTTCACACTGGGGAAAAGCCTTTTGAATGTAAACAGTGTGGCAAGTGTTTTAGTAAAGCAGGACACTTAAGTCGTCATAAGAGAGTTCATACTGGGGAAAAGCCTTTTGAATGTAAGCAGTGTGGCAAATGTTTTAGCCCAACAGTTCACTTAAAGATTCATAATCGAGTTCACAGTGGTGAGAAACCTTATAAATGTAAACAGTGTGACAAGTGCTTTAGCACAGCAGGAGAACTAAGGCGTCATGAAAGAGTTCACACTGGGAGAAAGCCTTTTGAATGTAAAGAGTGTGGCAAGTGCTTTAGAGAAGCAGGACACTTAAGTTGTCACAAGAGAGTTCACACTGGAGACAAGCCTTTTGAATGTAAACAGTGTGGCAAGAGATTTAGCACAGGTGGAGAGCTAAGTAGTCATAATCGAGTTCACAGTGGTGAGAAACCCTTTGAATGTAAACAGTGTGGCAAGTGCTTTAGCCAAGCAAGACAGCTAAGGACTCATGAAAGACTTCACACTGGGGAAAAGCCTTTTGAATGTAAACAGTGTGGCAAGTGTTTTAGTCAAGCAGGACACTTAAGTCGTCATAAGAGAGTTCACACTGGGGAAAAACCTTTTGAATGTAAACAGTGTGGGAAGTGCTTTAGCACAGCAGGAGAACTAAAGAATCATGAAAGGGTTCACTCTGGGGAAAAGCCTTTTGAATGTAAACAGTGTGGCAAGTGTTTTAGTCAAGCAGGAAACCTAAGGACTCATGAAAGAGTTCACACTGGGGAAAAGCCTTTCGAATGTAAAGAGTGTGGCAAGTGCTTCAGTGTAGCAGGACACTTAACTCGTCATAAGAGAGTTCATACTGGGGAAAAGCCTTTTGAATGTAAACAGTGCGGCAAATGTTTTAGCCAAACAGTCCACTTAAGGACTCACAAACGAGTTCACACTGGTGAGAAACCTTAGTTGTGTAAAATTTACGTTCGCAAATAAAATAGAGGCAATGCATGAACAGTCGCTCCTAAGCGTAAAAGTTGAACCTCGCTCAACCTCACGTTTAATCTCAGCGCTTTATATCTTGCCTTTACATTATTTACGTGATTAAAATCTACGTGCGTTAACGTGCGTAGCCAAAAACGCGTCAGTGGAAATCAACCTGTATTCAGAGCGATAAAATGCATCTCTAAGTCCTTTAAGGCCTTTTTAAGGTCCGAAACGATAGATATAGATTTCTTTGCCCTTTCATTTTATTTCAACCAGTGAAATTCCTCCCCTTTCATATTGCTTGTAAGCAAGCTGTCCGTTTGGGGGAGTCGGGAAAAGGTCACGAAACAGCAGCACGCTCACTCTGTGGAGAGCCTGAGGTGAAGGTGAAGTACTAGTAACTTAAAAATGAAGTGTAAACCTGAATTTCATCCACCTTATTGAGTTTCAAAGTCCCCCCTGGTTCCCCTTAGCTTGGCCTCCTCGAAATAGCCTGATCACACACCCTCTATTTCTCTTTAGAGGTCGCAGAGCGCCGCACGGGATTTATTGACCGCGAGCGCAAGGGGTGAGTGCTCCACGCTCGATTCGCTCGCGTTCTCATTACATATTTTACATGTACATACAGTATTTTACACTTGCAAAATCTATCATAAACATAGTCAAAAGCTAACAGAGTACAGGCTGTGTACAGGTTACCTCAAAGGGGCTGTCTAATTCCCTTCATTACTCTGTCCCTTGGCGGGGTATTATGGGGCCTTCGTGTCTCTTTCGAGATTTCTGCAGGTGTAGTCCTCTAATTTTTAGAGCAATTCAATAATGCAATTATGCGCGTTCTTAGTAGCTATTCTGGCCTAAAGGGATACACTTATCAACTGGCTTTGTTGTCTTGGATTTTTAGAAGTTATTAAATCGGCCATAAAGTAATACCATCAAGTGACTTTAGTATGGGGTGTTTTATTGTAAAGTGTACGACTTAACAGACACCTGTTGAGAACGTTGAGAAAATTCCTGACTGCTATACGATGTGTTTTGTTGTGGTCTCGTTTTAACTATTTTCGTCAAAACCTCGAGGTTGACAAAGATACGGAATGTTTTCATTTTGTTTCTGTTCAGTTTTCTATTACTTCTTGCATGTACTCGTGGATAGGATTGTGGACATTAAACCTGTTTATTTGCTGTGTACGGCCTTTCTTTCCCGACAAGTCACAGGGGCCTTTTTACAATAACTAAGTGTTTTCTTGCGGCGCGCTGCTTGGTCGACAGTTTATAGAATATACTGGATGCTAAGCGCGCTGTGATTGGTCGTTGCCCATGATCTATTAGACTACAGACACACGGATGACCTCACGGGAAACTTGTAAGACAGGAGCTGTTTAAAAGAAGGAAAAAAGGAAATGACGTGATGATGGCGCAATTTTTCTTTTTCTTACGCGCGCTATTTTCCAAATTTCCGTATTTATTCAAATAAGCGCCCAACCTCAAATTAGCGCCCACCTCGAATAAGCGCTCGTCCTAAAGGCAGAAAAAGTTAATAAGCGCCCACCCCCTCCTCCTCCCAATGAAACTCATATAAGCGCTCACCGCCACCCCACCCACTTGAGTGAATAAATTCTAATGAGAAACTTCCCCGAGGACGGAGTTTTCTTCAGAGTATTTTACAGAAACCTTGCTTTGTTACTTCTCCGCGTTTTGTTATTAGCATTTATTGTTTTGTTGCAAAATAAACATACTACGATTGCTGAAAATGGTGAAAATTTAATAAGCGCCCAGCCTCGAATACGAGGCCACTCTCAAGGTCCAAAAATAATACGCGTCCAGGGCGGTTCATCGAATAAATAAGGTAAGTACCGACGAAAGTTCTCCAAAGGCGTGCATTTATCACTTCTCGCTTTACGAATCATGCAATGAGATTTTTTTAAGGAATGCTTTTTTCACTTTCGTCCATATGCTATAGTCTTGTTTTTATTATGTTCTTACAGCTGTGGGTTCAGAAACACTTCAGTTGTTATATTAATTACCGTAAATGGTATGTAGAAGACAAGCCACTTATGAGCAACTCCATTCAAATATCGACCAAAGTGCGGCAAGGCTCAAAAAATAAAAATCGCTCTTCTTTTGTATAGTGATAGACTTAAGTAAGTGTACAAACGCCATGTAGTTTTTTCTTCGAAAGATCTGTTCGTTTCCGAGAAAAACAAGAAAACCGTTTCAAGCCCCGCCGTCGATTTCGCAAGCCAAAAACAGTGTTGAAATTCACTGTGATTCGCTCTACTTGAATTTCAAACAACCGCGCTAGAAAAAAAGCTTGTTGCTAAAATTGTAAGCATAACTCGTCGTTGACCAAATTATATAATATTTTTAGCATTACAACAGTCTGAGTAATTATAAAAAAGCTAAAGCATGTGTCTACCTGTTGTTCAACCACGGAAGGTAGTTGAAAAAAGCGACGATTTTCATCATGTGCCTTTGATCAGAATTTTTCAAGATTGAAGGGGAAAACACTACAAGCATCAAACTATTATGTTATGTTAAAATTATTTTGGGGAAATCGTTTTGAGCTTCTCAGAAATTATTTGAAATTCGTGTTACAGACAACATAAAATAACGCCATCCAACACATGAGTCACACGACCACCACCAACAATTTGACTTTACTTTTCCGTTTACAATGCTGGTGGCCTTGATATATAGAACAATTTTTTAAAAAAGCTCACGTTAACCTGTAACTGTTGTACTTCAAGCTCCGAGTTGTTTCATTTTGCCGTAGTTTTATAGGAAATAAACAGACATATTTAAAAAAAACAACAACAAAAAAGTACAGAAATAGAAAAGTTAGCACCTTTTTTACATTCCAACATGTTCGTTGCCGTTGTTGCTATCGTTCTTATTTGGACCGTTTCTTAATCGCCTTTAAGGTAAATTGACATTAAGTTATTCCGTGTTTGAAGTACAGTGGTTTGTCTTTCAGATAGCAAAATATTAAAATCATATTATGTAAACCTACCATTTGTACTGCAGCTGGAAGTTGGGGAAGGACCTCCATCGAAAGCTACTCTACTTTTCCTGGAAGGCGACGTCTCTGTCTCTTTTTGATCTGAAACAATGAATTACTTAGCAGTTTATAGATCCCGAAGAAAACCTTCCGCCCTCATTACCTATCTTCCCCTTGTGCTTGACGGTAGAAAACCAAATTGTTAGAGCCTATAGCTATCTTATCTCACCTCCACATTTAAGCACAGATTTTCCCGCGACGATCGATCCCTCCCTAACGGATGGGCAAGTGTGGTTCAAGTTACAAAAAATAATGAATAAAGGCGAAGAATTTTTTACCACATTTCTGCTTGACACTCCTGCAATAATATTTGGCGTTATATGAACTGTAAATGGTAGAATTATACTAGTGACTTGCAATTATTTATTTTCTGCCTCAAAAGAGACGTTTCAACTTTTTCTTTCCCATCTTGATTAAGTTTGTTGTTAGAGGTCGCTCCCCCCTGAAATGAACAATATATTCACGTACCATTTCCATCGCTAGTAGAAGTTGGCTGAGGGTCATCGCAGTCTACTTTCCTATTCTTTAAAGGTGTCTTGGTATTTTTATGATCTGTGGTAATAAATATATTGATCATATTTTCACATAGTACCCGCTCAATTTAAAATATGTATACTTTCCAGTGAGATGATGGACTGGTTTTCTCTCTAATTTTGGAATGGTGATGATGAATTGTTTCGTTATAGCTTTTGGTACGGTAGTTTAGTAAGAAGAAAGCTAGTGTGTACCTTTCTTTATAATTTGTTCTGTCCATCGCTATATAGACTTGTTTTATCCTATCCGCAAAGGGTGAGACGACCCCTGACATACTGATTAATATTTGTTCAGAGGATCTTTTCGTTCTTCTTATCAATTATTTTGATTTGTGCTTACCATATAAAAGAGGGTAACACGCGTCATCTATCTGATCAGCAGGCGAGTACTGAAAGATTGACTCTTGTGGGATTTCCGATTCCTTTCCCTTGCCATTACCGTCATTACAAATGTCTTCATCTTTCAGTATTCCCATACGATGACCAATTTCCAGAAACCAGTTATGATAACAGGGGTGGTTGCAGGGATCAGCCGCAAGACAGGTGGCGCAATCTCCCTCGTGGAGTTTAGATAAAACTGTTCCAGAGTTATCCAAGTATTGGAAGATTTGATCAGGGCATCGTACTCCATCTTTTTCCCACAAAACTGAGCCAATCAAAAAAAATTTGAAGTTCCTTTTCGTCAAACTTAAAATTCCACTTTCATACTGGTTCTGGTACTTAGTAACTACAACAGGAGTTGGCTTATGAATCTTTGTGAGAGTGTAGAAGACAGGTATTCTGGGTGGGTTAGGTGTCTGTGATAACCATTTAACAGTTGTTTCGTCAATAAAACTTCCCTGATGTAGTTCTTCGACTATTTTTTTTTAACTTTTTGCCCTTGCCATGGGGTCTTCAGGGGAGTGTAGTTGTTTCCGTCGTCTAGTAGGGTCTGCCCCTCTTGTGTTTTATCTAGTTTGTTCATTTTAGCTCTGTGATAGCTTTTCTCTCATTTAGCGGTAGGTTGGGTATAGCTTAGGTTATCGGTGTGTGTGCAAGTTGTTTGTTTTTGTATGTTTGTATGTGCGCAAGCGTAAGTTTCAACAGTTTTATTTTTGCATCTTTAAGGTCGTACAACATTGCATTTACTTCTTCAAGACGTTTTTCTAGGTTAGCTGTGATTGCTTTTAAACTTCCTGGAATGTTACATCAGTCAGATTGACTTTTGCCTTCTTACAGTATCATCCACCCTCAAGCACCGTCCGCGTTGATCGGCGCTAGCGCTTTTGCTTTTAACAAATACCCCCATACACCGTACATTTTCTGAAAGCTTAATAGTTCCAGATTATTGCTCATTTCTTTTAAAAACTCAAAATATCAACGCGATTTAGAAATGAGAAGCTTTTTGTGAAAGTGGGTGTCACTGTAAATTTAAGTCCAGTCCAGCCGAAAATTAACGGAAGAAGCCAATTAAGAACGCATTCGCTTCTTAACACGTTTGACTAAAAAACGGTGTCGCAGATTTTTGTCAAGTGGGTTTGTTCTGTTGTTATAAGCAGGTGAAGTTAGGGATAGCAAATCATTAGCACTACTTTTGAAAAAATACTCTAACTCGAAAACGAAAAAAGAAATCAAAATTCGCAGACACTATCTGAGAGTAAGTTGGCCAAATTTGAGCCAAATTGGTTCACGGGTTGCCGACTTGGAGTTTAAAACGTATCCTCAACTTGCCCTGATTTCCATTTCGAGAAGACAGTGGAAAAAAATTTTTGGCGGCGTATTACCAGTGATGAGATTATAACAGATTATAACACCAAAGCTGTCAATGTTGATGCATACCAGAAAAGGGACAACAATAGTGACACAGCAGGAAAAGCTGAAAACGAAACCCGACAACAGATGAACAATTTATTTCAAAGGCTCCGCTCTGTTCGATCCTTTCTGTTGTCAAGAAAGCTTCATTAGTTATTTGCAACGGGCAGTTTTCATTTTCGCACCGGACAAGCCAAGTTGAGCCAAGCCCACTTTTACTCGATACATTTTTTAAAAGTTCGACACTTCCCTGGAAAAATCGACAGCAAACCGCTTCCTTGAGTTTTTCTTGCAGCTTCTTTCCCGCTACAATAGACTTGAAATGAAAGAGGTGTCGGTTTGACAATCAAACCTCTCACAGCTAGAATGGAAGACTATCTGACAACCGTGGTATTGTGCGATACACTTAACAGTGACAACACTGTGAAAAAAAATAATAAACAAACAAACAACTAACACACACACGCGGTAAAATGAATGAGTCTTGAGTTAACGACAGACAAACAAACACATACGCAAAATGCATTTCCTACCTCTCACTTGCTGTAGTTAAGCCGCAGAAAGTGCACAAAGTATGCGGTGAACCCCTCCTTTCTTCATCATTCTTTGGAGAAGAGATGACATTTAAACATGAATAAGACTGCGCGAGTTTAGTCAAGTTTTCCATGAGTTCAGCTATTTGCGGGGCAAGCTATGTTACTATTGGGATATATTGAATATATTGGTCGTTGCTGAATCAGGACGTGCAAGTATTTCCTTCTCTCACTTCCTCCCCTTTTCCCTTTAAAACTGTCTTTCTACAAACCCCTTCCATGTGATGAGTCGATGTGATTTGGGGCTTTAAAGTAGGCGCACAGAAACCTCAATTTGTTGTAGCCCCATTCTTCGTCACATTGTAAATTTTTTCCGGGACGTCAAGATCTTCCGGGGTCCAATCTGTTTTTCCCGGTCCCTTATCCTTTAGATCAGAACGCATTCCCTGCTTTTTTGCGAACTTCATGAGATTTTTTACAATCCATGATTTTTCAGAGATCGTCTAACTCTTAGCGTGAACAAGGTGACCTTTTTAAATCATATTGCAGGAAATTATGCTATATTTAACAATTATCATTAGGCTTAGTTTCATAGCAAGAATTTGGGAGATCGCGAGGGAGGTGGATAACCTCGACTTCCATAATTATTCAGTTGAAACAGCCTCATTCAATAATTGTTACATATCCCTACCGGACAGGTAAGAGGTTCCCGATCATGGCTTGTGCTATGGCTATCTTTGCCACGCTTTCTCGATTTCCCTTAGAAAAGGACATACTCTCTTTGAACGTGAAGAAGAATTAAGGCCACTTGCTCAGTAAGTCAATAACAGGCAAATGTTTACCCTGTAAAAAGACAACCGGTATTCTAAACTAAAAATCTAAATATAATCTAAACAATTATAGATAGTGAAATGTATGAGGCGGTATAGTAACAGTGTACACACCCGTAGACGGGATCTTCCCGTCAAATCAAATTCCCTGTTTTTGAATTTGTCAGACTCATCACCGTCAATCTATTCTAGCTTAACAGACAAACAAGCCTTGCCTTAAGTAGGTCCTCCCAATGTTTCGAATTCGTGCAGCTGTGAAAACATTTATACTTCCTGGTTTTGTGTCTCCCAGCTGTGACACGTCCCATCCTTCATTGTTGCCAATTTAGAGGTTGTGAAGTCTTTGGCCTGAAAAATACCGACAGATCATGGAAGATTTGTCAAGCCTGTATCGAGATGTGATGCGTTAGCTTTATGTTAATTTTTGTGTCCTGGAAACCAATGAAGCTTTGTTGTTCAACACAATTTTACCAACGGAAATGTATACATTCGTTAAATTGGCATCAAACATCGCTACATCGGCATTCAACATAAAGAGAATTCCCCTAAACAATTAATCGACTTACCTTCCAGCGCAGTTAGCTCTTATATACTTTGCTCTAAGCACACATAATGTTTGTCAGCGATATAACCAAGAAGGAGTGGTTCTAGGCGGGCATTCCCTGATTCAACAACTATATTGTGGCCTCCTTGATTCCTGGAGCTATAAATAACCCAGATGTTTCTCTGCAAGGCGTTCGCCAATGCCAATATTTCAAGCTGACCTCCCCATGTTCGGCTTTTACGTAGGCTGGAAAACATTGTTGTCAACGAAATTGGATGTTTGGAACCTCATCATGTCATCTGTGGAGGGTACAAAAAAGGTCCCAATATTTTTTTTGTTGGGTATATTTCTACATTAGGAGGCGTTTCTGGACAAGTTCACAGTAAATAGAGAGATGGAAAAAGGAAACTGACAGTTATAAAACTCACGCCAATGTTTGATGGATCTTTTAACGTTTCTATTGCCAACGCCCTCAGCCCCACACGAGGTTTGGGTATTTTCGCGTTAATTGGTCACTGATTGCGTGGAAAACACAATTTCCATCGCCCGGTATGTTGACTGATCTGACCTGGAGTCCAGAATTTGCGATATTCTGAAGAAGAATTTCTTCCTGATGTAAGAGGTGTCGGATGTCCTCTATTGAATCTCTAAGGGCTCCAGCAATATCACGTTGAGAGAACTGGTCAGTAGATTTTGTCTGCGAGCCTGTTGATAAGAAGGGGAAATATATTAAATTTAAAGTCGAAGCTTTCTCGTTAGGATCACATCATCATGATGACATCTAAATCCACTCTTTTATCCACGACAAATGTAACATTAAAAATAAGACAGCAGCAAGAAAAGCGATTCGAGAAATG
>CALNXK010000066.1:852500-892500 GCA_942486035.1 Porites lobata
AGATTAATAAATAAGTTGAAAGGTAAATAGTACAACAGGGAGCCCACACAATCTCGCAGTGTGCATAACCGATTGTTATGGCGATAAATCACTTACTATGCATATAAATCGATGTTAAATAAACGCTGTCAACAGCGAACTCAAAATCCTTCAAAATCGCTCAAAAAACCGCTTTTGAGGCAAAAGGACGACAATACATATACACCAAAGGTAAGGTAATTCAACGTTTATTCATTTCGATTTATATACATAGTGAGTTATCGCTATAGGTGAAGCAAATGGTAAATCCAGTGTATTTACAATAAAATTAATTGCAATCAGTACACACATTGCGAGATTGTGTGGGTTCCCTGTGATAGTACTTGCGTATGTTATAAATACAGGTTAGTTTTGATTTAACCTAGGTTAATTTTCAATATCCTTTTTCTCCTAGCCCTAATAATTTATTAGAGCTAGGAGACAGAGGAAATTAAAGAGAATCATTGTTAAAAACATTAAATCAAAATTAACCTGAATCTAATTTACTTTGAAGCTGTTTTTTACTACAGCAAAAGCATAACTGGCTTTTACTGGCCACATTGCACTTGAAGGAATACTCCATAGGACCCAGGAAATTTTTGTCAATCAAAGTTGAAAATTCCTTCAACAGACACATAATTACCACCAGGTCCTGGTAATTCAAATGTTGGATAAGCACTATCTATCCACCAGGCCCCAGTTGTTCAAATGCTGGATAGCGCCATCCACAGGATAATATTAGGGAAATCAAGTGCGGCAATATCCGGCAGAAGATAGTGTTATCCACATCTTGAACAACTAAGGCCCTGAGCACTGTAATACTGTGGTTATATGCAATATCCCAGTAGATTTGATTCATAATCATAAAATCAAGACAGTTAGCTCTCTCTTACTCAACACCCAAAGTGAGTCATTTTCTTTGAAATGGCCATCACATGGAGCTTAATACAAAAAAGCGCCTTAAATTAGTGGCAGTGGTCATCATGGAGAGGTGGCCTTGAGTGAATGTATGGAATATCCAATTCCACTGGAATTAGAAAAAGTGGTCATTAGTAAGGAGGTAAATGTGAGTAAACATTTGTCTGTTATTATAAAAAGACAAAACTAGAAAAGAAGATAATTATTTAAAGATGTCATATTATACAACAACAACAACAACACCAAAAGCTTTATTTGCATGACCATAAAGGAATTACAGTATTGCAAAAGCTATTAATCTAAATTTAAGTACTAATTCAACTAATTAGTACGTGCAAAACATTACAAAACGTGACAGTTCTCATTCATTCATTCATTGATATTAATTTGGTCCTTAATTCAAAGCATTGCGAGATAAATGAAACTAATTGACAGTTAATTAAATAATCAGAAGAATTCATAAGAAGAGATATTAAAGTATCGTGTGAAAGTGATTTGAAGTCAGGTATTTTAGTTTCTAGTTTCGAGAAAAATATGTCTCTGATCTGAGAATAAGCCTTACAATCTAGTAAGAAATGATTTTCATCTTCGATTTTCTTACTTGTACAAAAGTGACATATCCTTTCATTGCGAGGAATGTTTTCGTATCTACCTGTTTCAATTCTAAGTTGATGACTACTTATTCTAAATCTAACTAATGTTTTTCTCGAAGGGTTTTTTCTTGTTAAAACTAGGTACGGCGAGGGGCTATAGTCGTCTTTGATTGTACAATAAAAACTGAGTTTTTGTGATTGTTGAAGTGTCTGATTCCAGTAAGAGACGTATTTATTTTTCATTATGCCGATATACCTATTAACTATTGAGTCACTCAATGAATTACAGGAAAAGTCATAGTTTAGATCATAGTAGTCAACCATTTTCATGAGATTAGAGTAAAAGCTAGTTTTTCCGTTATGATGAAGGTCAATTGAAATTTGTAAGGCCTGTTTAACTATAGAATCTTCATCCTTACCTCTCAGATAGTCTAAGTAATTTAGAATCTTTTTATTTATATCAATGATTATGGGAAATTTACCGAGTTCAGCTCTACAAGCAATGTTGGATGCCTTGTTATGTACTTGTAAATAACGTTTACAGAATTGCAAATGGGTTTTTTCAATTGCAGAGCTGTCCCAGGACTTAAAATCTGATTTAACAAAAGCACCCCAAACTTCGCTGTTGTAGGTTAGAATTGGTGAAATCATAGAGTCAAAAATTTTACACGCAAGTGAGGGCTTAAGATTATTCAAATCCGTGTGTCGCCTGAGGCTGAAGAGCGCGTGAAGAGCTTTTTGTCGGAGATGTTCAAGCGAAAGTGTAAAATTTCCGGAAGATGTAATTCGAGTTCCTAAGTAAGTATAGTTTTGGACAACGTCGATTACTTCATTGCCTATGCGGAAGTTATGTTCACATTTTCGTGTGCATCGTTGAAAAATCATTATTTTGGTTTTCTTAGGATTTATTCTAAGCATCCATGAGTTGCAATATGAAGATAGTAGGTTAAGGCAGTTTTGTAGACCAAGTTTGGATCGCGATAATATTATCAAGTCATCTGCGTAAAGGAGAGAGTTGAGTCTGGTGCCATTTGGTAACACGATGGGGTCTGATAAAACATTGTCAAATGAGAACGCTAGATCGTTAAGGTATAAGTTAAAGAGCAGAGGGCTTAAAATGCAGCCTTGCCGCCTCCTCTTGCGTATTGAAAAGATCGCGTTTTGTTATTTCCAATCCTGACAGAGCAGGTAGACTTCGAGTATAGACTCTTAATTAGACTATAAAACTTTCCTTGGACATTGATCTTAGATAACTTATAGAGAAGCCCATCATGCCAAACCGAATCAAAGGCTTTCCTAAAGTCAACAAAACACGCATATATTTTCTCCTTGTGACAATGGACATATTTGTCTATTAATGTTCGAAGTGTGAAGACATGATCTGCTGTTCTATTATTTGCTAGAAAACCAATTTGAGACTTGTGAAGTATATTATTTAAGTCAACGTGCTTTAGAAGTCTCTGACTGAGAATTGAACAAAATAGTTTTCCAATACAACTGGAAATACAAATTCCACGGTAGTTTGATGGATCGCTTTTAGTACCACATTTAAAAATTGGTGTAATGAGGCCATCACACCACATTTGCGGGCATAGTTCCTAAGTCGAGGACCGTGTTAAATAGTTTTAGATAAACAGGCATTAATTCGTTTAGGCTAGATTTGATCATTTCGTTTTTGATTTTGTCTGAAAAAGAAGATTTGTTGTTTTTGAGTTTTCCAACTGCAGTGCGAATTTCACTTTCAGTGATGAGGTAATCCAAGGAGTGAGATCGTGACGTAATATCCTCTGAATTCTGCAACTCATCTATAATTGCCTCCTGCTGTTCATTAAGGGGTTCACTCGAGTGCAAAGATTGAAAGTGGGACATCCATTTTTCTTCAGAAATTGGAGGGGTGTAGGTTTCCTTCATAGTGTCGTCCATTGACTTCAAACAGTTCCAAAAGCTCTTATTGTTCGAATTTTCGACCGTATTTTCAAGTTCACAGATCTTATTGCTATAGTATTCGTTTCTCTTATGTTTCAAAAGGTTTTTATATTGTTTTAAGACGTTGTGAAACTCTTCTCTGAGGGTAGTGTTTAGAGGATCTCTATGTTTTTGATTAGAAAGTTTCCGCAGTTCATGTCTTTTATAGCGGCATTCTTTGTCGAACCATTTTTTGTTCGAAGATATTTTGCAACGTCGCTTTTTTGCTGTTTTGATCTTCAAACAGCGTTTGGCGGTTGAAATAAGAATATTTTCTACAGCATGAAGGTTCATGTCAACATTTCTCGTGATTGTTGTAGTATTCATAAAATCGTGGATCATTCTTTGAATGTCTTCAGACTGTAATGTAGCTCTAAATTTTTGTGACGAATCGTTTCCAAAAAAAAAAAACTGTTTTGGTAGAGGAGTCAAAGAATCATTTATAATTGCCTCGTTTGATGAATCATTATCTAAATGACGGTTAACCTTAAGCCATGTTATTATTGGACTATGATCTGATAAACTGTTCGGCTCTTTCACTACAAAAGATGTTATATTTCGTAGCAAATCTTGGTCACATACGGAGTAATCAATGACACTGATTCCCGATTTACCATGAAATGTAGGTCTGCCTAACGAGTCGCCATTAATTCTACCATTTAAAATTCTTAAATCCGCGCTTCTACAAATTTCCAAGAGTCGTTTTCCGTGATTATTCAAATCATTGTCAAAACTTTTTCTTTGGGTGGCGCATAACGAAGATTCAAAAAAATCGTTTGTTATTATCTTATTACCTTCTTGACAAACACTGTCCGGGTGTTTTCCGACTCTGGAGTTAAAGTCTCCCATAATAAGAATTGAACCAAGGGAGGAGAATTTCTCGATGTCGCTTTCAAGCTCTTCAAATAGTTCAGGTCGAAAGTAGCGGGAATTGTATGGTGGAATGTACGTTCCACAGACATAAATGTCTTTTGTAGTTTTTGTGTGGCGATTACTAATTTTAAACCATAAAAAATTTGGTGATTCTTTTTGCACTGAAATCCAATCGTCAAACTTTAGTTTGTATAGCAGAGCTAATCCACCCGAGTTACGTCCGCATTTTCCTGTTTTCAAGGTATCTGTAGTCACAATCTTGTAACCGTTTACTTCAACAGTCACTTTTTTCCATGTTTCGGAGAGAATTACGAAATCAAAAGAATTAATCATGTTTTTACAATCCAAATTTTGCAATTTTTCCCCTAATAATGTCTACGATAGCCCATTAATGTTCCAAGCGAAAAAAGATAATTTGCTGGGGAAACTTAAGGGCCCTGGCATATTGTATCAAACTTAGTACCTGAAGAAAAGAAAGCTTAAATCAATGGAACCTCTATTCAGGGGAAACCCTTGAGACCAAGGCAAGTGTAAAAATTAACCAACAAATAAAAATGTTTTCTTTTATCCTGCCTTGGAATCTGCTGCAGTTATTATTTCAAGCAACTTATGTCTAAAAAATTATTATGAGCGACTTTCTGTAAATACCACGGATAGGTGTGCAAGATGGAAAAATCGAAATCCCCAAAACTTTGTCACAACAAAGCCCTTTGGAAACTATTTTAGAAAATACAAGACTCAGTTCGTTTGACTTAATATTTTCCAAAATAAGAATTTTTTTTTAATTTTCACCTTCGAGAGGCATTCAAACCACCGAAAAATGTGCTTGATACCCTCGCTTCGTGAATGGAAACGGAAACTAATACCATGACTTTTCTTGTATTAAACAATTTTATGATCCTTCCTTTCTACCTAAAGGTTGTTACAATTTCAAAAGATTTCAATCTGATTTTTAAATATTTTTTCAAAATCACCCTCTAAATCAGTATTATCGCGACCATCAATTTTGCCATTTTTCAACGGCGAAAATCCCTTCCTGGTACATGGCTTTCATTAGAAAAATGGTATTCCAAAGAAAGAGCAACGTTTCCCATATCAATCTGTGTAATAAAATTCTGGGGCAATTGAAATTGCGAGTTTTTACAACTGAAAACATTTACGGTACTCGCGTGATTTACGACCTCTGAACTTGCAGTTGTCGTGATGAATAGAAGCGAGAACTTAGACAGCACTTGAAACTCTGGCGCAAATTCGCCCCTTTTCCGCCAGTTTAAATACCAAAGACGATTTTAGATTTCACAGTGGTAAGTTTACAAAAGGAAAAGCAATTTTATTGTACGAAAGTGTGCTATGAACTTCTTGACTACAACACTTCTCTTACGTGCGTTTTTGTTTGCTTTTGCCGTATTTGTAACAGTTATCATATATGTACAAAACGGCTTTAGTGTCGGTAACTAGATCTTTAAATGCTCTCGTTTCTCATGAGCCAAATCGTTATAGCTATAAAAAGGCAAAACGTTTTGACCTGCCGCACATTATCTGACAACAGAACCGAATCCTTTTGTTTACTGCCTTTAACGAAATGAGATTGCGTGACAAAGAACTTTGAGACCCAGGTTATACCGCGAAGACAAATACCATTCCAAAAAAGACTCTCACGCGGTGCCCTCTGTAACTATAAAAGCAAAACGTGTAAATAATCAAAATCCTTAGTTTCACTTACTTATCCGCTAGAGCGATTATGAAAACGTACTGACCCAAAAAAATATTTTCTACACGAGACTATGAAGTGGTGCGCCCTTATAGTCTCTTACTTTCCATAAACGCCTGCTAACACATTTTGAAATACGATTATGAATTCCTTACTTGTATCCTTAGAAAAATGACATTGAGGGGGAAAAAGGGCTAATTCGTAGTCTGAACTGTCATCTGCCCCTTCCCTCCACCCCCTAGGGGCAGCAGCCCGTGAAGGGGTGGGGCGGAGAAACGTAGAACATTCCAGACTAGACATGGCGGGGCTAGAAAACCTGCATAATTTTAGAGCACCTCTGGTGTTAAAAGCAAAGCTTTCTGTAGTTCTGGCAACCTCGAGCAAGTTTTGCATTTCTGAGCAACGTGTGGGAAAAATATAGGCTTATGTCAAACCAGAAAAAAGTGAGCAGTTTGAGAGAAAATGTCAAGTACGACTAAACCGCGCCTGTGTAAGCGCCTCTAATGACTCTAGCAGCGGGGGGGGTTAAATGGGGCAAAGGGGACCTAGCTCTAAGCATACCGTCTGCGCTTATATTTTTGAGCAACTCTAAAGAAGATTGCAAGCCGTATAGTTGCGTCCGTCTGGTACGCTGGAGCTGTGAAACCAATTAAGAGAAAAAAAAAAAAGAAGGAAAGGCCGTTCGCACTAACTGAAAGCTATTTTTTTGCATTGCTATTGAAAATCTGAAAAGGAACAGCCCCCCACCACACGTAGCCTCCGGGGCGGTACCAGGTGAATATATCACATACCCTATCGTTCCTGGTATATAACCTTTACGTAAGCGTAGGATGTAAGACACACTTGCGGATACGAGTAAGCATAATGTGAGATACCCATGCGCAAAAAAATAACAGTGGCGCTGCTAATGTTGGCTCCCCTCAAAACTGTGGCGTATTAACGTGGGGTTCAAAAGTGAGATATTCGGATATCTTCGGATAATTGATAGCGAGTTATTTCCAGTCCACGGACTTTCTCCTAAATTTTTCGAAAGTAATTCTTCTCTTAGAAATCCAGAATTTCGAGATTTCTCGATAGTTTTATACATACGCTAATTATGAGATTCCTTTTCTTCTTTCCTAACGATAAGTTAAATCGGACAAGTAAAAACAGCTTTCAGTAAGTTAAAATAAGCTTTTTGAAGGCGCAATCTTTGGTTTCACCACTGAGCGTTCCTGACGGACCCAAATATACGGGCTTGCAATCTCCTTTAAAGAGTTGCTCGAAACTGTGAGCAAAATTTATTGCCAAGGGAAACGCACAACTACAAAGGAGGCGGTATGCTAAGAGCTAGCTCCCCTTTGCTCAATTTCAGAGTTTCCCCTCCCCACCCAGCCTCCCCCTCCCGCCAGAGTCATTAGGGACGCTTTTACGGGCGCGGTTCAGTCGTACTTGACATTTTCTATAAAACTGCTCACTTTTTCTGGCTTGACATGTGCCAAAACGTTGCTCAGAAATGCAAAACTTGTTCGAGTCTGCCAGAGCTACAGAAAATTTAAACACAAGAGGTGCTTTAAAGTTATGCAGGTTTTCTAGCCCCGCCGTGTCTAGTCTGAAATGTTATGCGTGTCTTCGCCCCACCCCGAAACCTGCTGCGGCCCCTTAGGTGGTGGAGGGAAGGGACGGGTGACATTTCAGACTACGACTTAGCGCTTTTTCCTAAGAATACAAGTAAGGAATTCATAATCGTATTTCAAAACGAGCGTGATGAAAACAAGAGACTACAGTGGAACCTGGATTTAACGAAGGGCCAAGGGACAAAAAAAATTCTGAGCTACCCAACGACGGTTTCTTTCTAAATTCATTGAAAACACTTTTCAATGGTGTACCCAGACTACTTTTAGATCTCTAAAATTTGTTCCTGTTCGGTCATCCTAGGGGAACTTGCATTGAGTTTTTCGAAATTACAAGGGCTTCAGTATTATTTTCCCCAAAATTTAAGATGCAATTTAACGTATCACGAAAGTGAGAATTTTCCTGATCCTCTCTCAATCACATGTTTGAATCAGAACAGTTTAGGTTTCCTCTTTTCTACGAAAAATTAGCCTAACCTGGGATGTAAAATGTGAAAAATTAAACTTGAGAAAATCGTAGGGAATTTATAAGATAACCTTCGAAAACTCAACAGGAACGGAACGGTCATCTAGACAATTTTAGGTGTCCTCAAGCTATAGAAAATTCTAGGCAATATCTACTTGTCCGAAGATATATTTTACAGAAAACAGTCGTTGAGTGTCCCTGAAATTTGCTCGCTACAACGAGGTTTCGTCATATCGAGGTTTTTTTTCATACCGTAAATCCTCTAAGCTTATTTATTTAAAGCCCATTTGAGGGGGAGGGCGTAATAGAGACGGGGAGCTTAATATATTTCATTTAGAAACTACGATGGTATCGCTTCTCCATAAAGAACTAGAATACCAAGTGGAAAAGCTCAAGTACAGGAAGTTTTAGGACATGCAGCCGAGGAACATAATCAAATCCAACTTCCACTTGGTAAATAAACCATCCCGGATCAGTCCACACGAAGTTCTACGATTAATACAGTCTTTCATTTATTAGTGAAGAATAGGGGTGGGAAGCGGGTGCTTGATAGAAGGGGGGGCACCTATTAACTTTCTTCCCCTGAAAAGGGGGGGCTTGTTAGAGGGGGGGGGGCTTATTTGACAGAGGGTTTCAATATAGGTTTTACGGTATATTTTACTATTATCGAGGTAAAGAAAATCATTCGTAGGTTCTTTATATCGCGGTTCCACTATATAAGGGCCTACCCCTACATAGTCTTTTGACGAAATAATATTTTTCTAAGTGTTACGTTTGCAGGGTAGCTCTGGCGGATAAGTCAACGAGACTAAGGATTTTGATTATTTACATGTTTCGCTTTTATAGCTACAGAAGGTGCCGCGTGAGTTTCTTTTTCTGAATGGTACCTGTCTCCGCGGTATAACCTGGGTCTCAAAGTTCTTTGTCACGCAATCTCGTTTCGCTAAAGGCACTAAAGGATTCGGGTCTGTTGTCAAATAATGGGAGGTAGGTCAAAATGTTTTCCTTTTTTATAACTATAACGATTTGGTTCATGACAAATGAGAGCATTTGAAAGAATAGCTACCGACACTATAAGCCGTTTTGTACATATATGTACGGCAAAAGTAAACAAATACGCACGTAAGAGAAGTGTTGTAGTCAAGAAGTTCATAGCACACTTTCGTACAATAAAATTGCTTTTCCTTTTGTAAATTTACCACTGTGAAATCTAAAATCGTCTTTGATATTTAAACTGGCGGAAAAGGGGCGAATTTGCGCCAGAGTTTCAAGCGCTGTCTAAGTTCTCGCTTCTATTCATCACGACAACTGTAAGTTCAGAGGTCGTAAATCACGCGAGTACCGTAAATGTTTTCAGTTGTAAAAAACTCGCAGTTTCAATTGCCCTAGAATTTTATTTCACAGATTGATACGGGAAACATTGCTCTTTCTCTGGAATACCATTTTTCTAATGAAAGCCATGTACCAGGAAGGGATTTTCGCCGTTGAAAAATGGCAAAATTGATGGTCGCGATAATACTGATTTAGAGGGTGATTTTGAAAAAATATTTAAAAATCAGATTGAAATCTTTTGAAATTGTAACAACGTTTAGGTAGAAAGGAAGGATCATAAAATTGTTTAATATAAGAAAAGTCATGGTATTAGTTTCCGTTTCCATTCACGAAGCGAGGGTATCAAGCACATTTTTCGGTGGTTTGAATGCCTCTCGAAGGTGAAAATTAAAAAAAATTCTTATTTTGGAAAATATTAAGTCAAACGAACTGAGTCTTGTATTTTCTAAAATAGTTTCCAAAGGGCTTTGTTGTGACAAAGTTTTGGGGATTTCGATTTTTTCATCTTGCACACCTATCCGTGGTATTTACAGAAAGTCGCTCTTATTAACTTACGTCTGCAATGTTGTGTGTTGAATTCTCACAAGTACAGTGCATTGATTTAAGTAAGGTAGTTAAAGTTTTGAAAGCTGTCGCAATCGTGACTAGTGAGCACTTAAATTTATTAACGTTTTTGTGGACAGTCACCTTTTGAATGCCCCCCTGAATCCCCTGAATGGAGCTCAAATGCGGGTTTCGGGATCCAGGTAAAGTTTCCCTTTCCCCCAAACAGAGGTGTCCCTTCAATAGAGGTACACCTGTTACAACTACAAAGATTATGTGAAAATGTTTCTGGGACCAAATTTGGTGTCACCTGACTGGAGGTGTCCCTTGAATAGAGGTATCGCAAAGGAGAGGTTACACTGTAATAGTTAAAGATGATCATACTCACAGAAATGAATGACCATTGCAACACACCAGTCTGAGTTTCATCCTGTAAAACCAATAGTGGCAGTAAGGGTGAGTGTTTTTATTTACCATGGTAAATACCTTATTATGTAATTTACCACTTGGCCTTCAAGTTTTGGAAATGACTTAATTTGTCTTTTCTTTTTCAACAACCCACATGAGAAATGATCACAGAATGTACACTACAGAGTACTAATAATTACTAGTATGCTATCATTTTGCCTGTTATTACATATTGGTACATGTGTGTAACAAACTCCTATCAATAAGCAGACTACTGTAATGGGGGCTATAGCTCATTGAGCACCTGTATGCGGGGCACATTCACTGTGGGAAATAACCTTTTGTGGTATAATAATTATCTTCGTATCTTAAAAGGTTTTCACTTCGCTTTTATCCTGGTGATACCATAAATTTTAGGCAAAACTATAAGACAACATTTTTCTTACTAACAACTACACTGTACTAACTATGGCATAATACTCCTCCAACAAAAAAATAATATTTTTTTTCCTGGAGCAGATGCATCTAAATAGATATTTAATGAAGAGGTTCCTACATACAATGCAACAGTAAATTTTCTTTTGTAAGTGGATGGTTCCAAAGTTCCTTCTCCAGTATAAAAAATGTCTTTTTGGTGCTTGAACCCTGACTAATGGCATCAAGAAAATCAGCTCGTAAAATTTTTTCTAGGTACCTTTTTCTTTCCCAAGCACTCTCCACATTTCAAAATATTTTTCTTTTGCAACTGCTGTCATTTTCACTTTACTTAAAATAATTTATCTTTTAATCCTTGTTGAAGGTTGATGGTCTAAATTTTCTCTTCAGAAATTTATCAGGTATAAATAAGTGTATCTCCTCTTTGATGAGCAATTCAGACAAAAACTACTCAAAAGAAGTGCTGGTTAAATGCAACTAAATTGTGCATTACACAGCAACAGAATATTACTCTGCATCAACACGTATTTATACATGCAAAAGTCCTGGGCTTATAGTTCTCACTTACAAGCAGTTCAGAAGTACTACTTGAGTGAGCTACTGGTAAAAGGCGGCAAACACCACCCTACTCAGCAGCTGTTTACAGCAAAATAAGACCAGAACCTTTGCTTAGACATGATTATTTTTACACATGCATATTTTGAACAAAATCATCCCTTGAATGAAAACACAATTTTTACTTTGATGTTCATCAGTATTTCCCTGAATAAATCTTGCACTCACAATTAAGATAGTATATGCCATTAATTTTTAGATGCTGTGACAGAGTTTCATATGTGACACATACATGGACATGCTTTTTATTTCTCAACTTCTCTACTGCGATGTCACTGTTAAACTGGGCAGTTTAAGGAATGACGAATTTTGAAAATATGGACAGTTATGAGAGAGGTACTTTCACGGTTTCATAACCAACAAAGAAACCGTAGAAAGAAACAAGAGATAAACTATTTTACCCCTAAGAGAGAGTCATAACAACTCTCACAACATGCTTTTCTTCCATTTGTCTTTTCCTCTTAAGTGCTGACATGATAAAATTATTGTTGCTTAAACTCAGTCAATTTACAGTCTGTAATGAAATAGTCAATATTCCTGTAGTCATGATAGATTTTTAATATATCGCACGTGGGCTGTTAAGAGGCCAACCTTTCCTTTTTGAGGGGATGGGGGGGGGGGGGTTAAGAAAGAAATCTTTCAAACAGACTTGGGACAACCAAATAATTTATTCTTGCACAGAGTTGAGAGTCTTATATTGAAAAATAAGGACAAAATCTGCCACAGTAGTACGTTTGGAAAAAAAATCTGGGCCCAAACCTAGCAACCGGGCCCTTCCCTCCCCTCCTCCCATACACACATAAATCACCCCGCGCCCGTCCCTGATTTTATACTCTAACGAGCTGCATATAAAATAAAGATACATATGTAAAGCTCGGTTGTCATTGAAAATATATTGTTTCCGATAATATATTAAGATAAAAACTGCACATAAATACAGGAGTTTTGAAACTAGCAAACTAAAACCGAACAAGTACAAATTGCCCGCCAAAACGCGCTTTAATGCAAATGGCGATGCTTTGTGCTTTGTCCGTTCTTTACGTCCGAGGATACTAGTACTTTTAGGATAAAGCAAAAAAGGTATATCCCTATTACACTGATTCTGCTTAGCCCTTAAACTATTAGTAGCTCCTTCTTCAAGGAGATAAGCCTGCTGCAAAGGACAATATAGACAATGCCTTATAATTATTTAAGCTCAGGCTATAATTGTCTGCGGGTGCTTACCTTGTAATTTCGAAGAATCTTCAAGACCAGTACTATCGCCGAGCCATGTCTGTACGTCGTAAACACGAGTCTCTACCGCCACGGCTAATACTTAAGAGACGATTCCAATCGAAGAAATCAATGTCGAGGCAAGAAAACATCGAGAAGAAGGTATAAACGGCTTATTTTTACGCGCGCGTTTATCCAACGATGATTTGATCCAAGACCAGTGATTGGTTCAAGCGTTACACGTGATCACATGATCGAGACAAATGATTGGTTGAGCAAAACAAATGATGTATGAGATCAGCGTGACCATGCCACGGTGCTGCACAACAGGCGCTTTAGTTTTACGAAATGTGACTTAAAAACAGCTGCAGCTGAAAAGATCCTGACAAAGTGTCAATAATGTTGCTGAACGAGCAGAGGTTGATGAAGAAGACGACACAGAAGATAATATAAATTGGATTGTAGCTTTGGTGTTGAATCAATATTGATAGTTGCCGCTTCATCGTAGCATAAGGATTTTGACAGCTAAACCGCTTGAGATATAGATCGGTCAGTACCCGATCATTGTAGCTTTTTATTTGCTCGATATTTGTGGTTTTGTGCCTTTCTTAATTTGCAACGCTGCAGCGAATCGGTAAACTTTGTGTTAGTATTTTTACTCAATTGTCTGCTTCACAGCCAAGTGACTCGAAATAAGGTGTTAATTTTACTCACTATAAAGGGTAAAAGGATTTACCTTACTCAGCGAGTAAAGGGTTTACTCGCATGTTTTGATCATAGTCATTTTGCTCAGAATAGTGAGTTGTTATAACTCTCTCTGAGGGGTAAAAAAAGCTAACTCATATTGTGAGTAATTTTACTCAATAAAATTAGTAAAATGAGACACTTTACTCAAAATTGAGTTACGTTAACTCATTTGTAAAAATGCTTTTTTTACTGTGACCCGCTCAATTTAAAATATGTATACTTTCCAGTGAGATGATGGACTGGTTTTCTCTCTAATTTTGGAATGGTGATGATGAATTGTTTTCGTTATAGCTTTTGGTATGGTAGTTTAGTAAGAAGAAAGCTAGTGTGTACCTTTCTTTATAATTTGTTTTGTCCATCGCTATATAGACTTGTTTTATCCTATCCGCAAAGGGTGAGACGACGCCTGACATACTGATTAATATTTGTTCAGAGGATCTTTTCGTTCTTCTTATCAATTATTTTGATTTGTGCTTACCATATAAAAGAGGGTAACACGCGTCATCTATCTGATCAGCAGGCGAGTACTGAAAGATTGACTCTTGTGGGATTTCCGATTCCTTTCCCTTGCCATTACCGTCATTACAAATGTCTTCATCTTTCATGCAGTATTCCCATACGATGACCAATTTCCAGAAACCAGTTATGATAACAGGGGTGGTTGCAGGGATCAGCCGCAAGACAGGTGGCGCAATCTCCCTCGTGAAGTTTAGATAAAACTGTTCCAGAGTTATCCAAGTATTGGAAGATTTGATCAGGGCATCGTACTCTATCTTTTTCCCACAAAACTGAGCCAATCAAAAAGAATTTGAAGTTCCTTTTCGTCAAACTTAAAATTCCACTTTCATACTGGTTCTGGTACTTAGTAACTACATCACGATTAGTTTCCTGGGTGGATAACATGGAAGCAGCTACGCCAAAGTCCAATGCCAGCCACAGTTCGTTTATGCTCTTTTCTATTTCTTCGAGCTCTTGTGTTTCATTCTGACGAATGATCTTATGTTTCAGTCGAAATGAATAGGCAAATGATGTTACTTCGTCTGCAACGTCCTTATGTGAAATAGCACTGGTTAGTGGATTCTTCTCCTCTCGCGTCTTGTCTCTCCTAGAAATTTGGTTAGCATACCAGCATACAAAGTAGACAGTTGTTGTTTCCCATTCTTTTCTCACTGCACTCTATAGAAATTAAGAGCTCGCTTTTCTTTTATGATGCCCAGTACGTTTCTTGCCTTGAAAGGATCTTTGGCATCTTTTTTAGTCTTTGCTGGTACGGTTTCTGGATCCTTAAAAATGACAACCTCTTCTACAGAGAATTCTCTAATGCGCTCTTCTAACACGCGAAAACGATGTCTCGTGTTGGTTGCAATCATGCGCTCGGTCGCCTCGAGGGCTTGCAATCTTGTCTTCTCTCTTATGCGTGCTAAGTTGCAGCCAATCTCTAACCGGTCAGCGAAGGAACGTACTTGGTCTTCAAGACCATCTTCAACGGTTTGATGTACATTATCGCTACTAAGATCGCTAAGTCGGGAATACGCTTCACATTCAGACAACGGATCATTATCTCCAAACTCTCCGTCATCTTCATCCGAACCGTCTTCGAAAAATTCCTCGTCGACTGGATAGCTAAATTCGGCAGTGCTACGCCCTTTAAACACCCGAAAAGGTACATCCTCTATGGTGTGATGCCATGTGGTATTAATTTCCTTAACTACAAGGGGTAAAAGATAAGGCCATAGCTTAGCTTGTTCATCTGCTGGTCTTTGGCAGAGTAGTTTTGCAAGTTTTTTCTTGACCCTTTTGTTGAGGTTTTCAACCTGACCTTGACTCTCTGGGTGATATGGCCTCCCGTGGATCATTCGTACATCCAAAGATTTACATAAAGAATTAACGACTTCGTTGATAAACTCTGTCCCATTGTCGGTCTGCAGAAATTTTGGCGGCCATTCATCATAACAGAAGAAGTTATGAAGAATGGAATCCATCTCATCCGCGGATTGGAGATAGTTTTTGCCGTTGAATTCAAATGAGCTTTCGTGAAGAATAAGTTTAAGGATTCTTCTGAGCGTTTGGGTGGGGATAGGGTGTTTTCCCCGTAGAAAGTCTGGTATGCTTTGCATACTGTGTTTACTCCCTCTTCCTGTGTCCTGTGAGATATTTGTGTACAGGATAGCGTCAGCAACGTCTAAGGAGACTAGGGAAGCGTCCTCAGGGAGGTTTCTCCTTTCTATGAAGTTAACAAAGTCAGTTGTGTCCTTAACACAGGACTTTTGTGACTTAGCTATAGGCTGAAGTAGGCCATCAACGAATGATGTTATTCGTTCGGTGGGTCCGTCGTTTCCTGCCACTATAGGTAGGCCAACAGGAGTTGGCTTATGAATCTTTGTGAGAGTGTAGAAGACAGGTATTCTGGGTGGGTTAGGTGTCTGTGATAACCATTTAACAGTTATTTCGTCAATAAAACTTCCCTGATGTAGTTCTTCGACTATTTTTTTTTTAACTTTTTGCCCTTGCCATGGGGTCTTCGAGGGGAGTGTAGTTGTTTCCATCGTCTAGTAGGGTCTGCCCCTCTTGTGTTTTATCTAGTTTGTTCATTTTAGCTCAGTGATAGCTTTTCTCTCATTTAGCGGTAGGTTTGGTATAGCTTAGGTTATCGGTGTGTGTGCAAGTTGTTTGTTTTTGTATGTTTGTATGTGCGCAAGCGTAAGTTTCAACAGTTTTATTGTTTGCATCTTTAAGGTCGTACAACATTGCATTTACTTCTTCAAGACGTTTTTCTAGGTTAGCTGTGATTGCTTTTAAACTTCCTGGAATGTTACATCAGTCAGATTGACTTTTGCCTGCTTACAGTATCATCCACCCTCAAGCACCGTCCGCGTTGATCGGCGCTAGCGCTTTTGCTTTTAACAAATACCCCCATAAACCGTACATTTTCTGAAAGCTTAATAGTTCCAGATTATTGCTCATTTCTTTTAAAAACTCAAAATATTAACGCGATTTAGAAATGAGAAGCTTTTTGTGAAAGTGGGTGTCACCGTAAATTTAAGTCCAGTCCAGCCAAAAATTAACGGAAGAAGCCAATTAAGAACGCATTCGCTTCTTAACACGTTTGACTAAAAACCGGTGTCGCAGATTTTTGTCAAGTGGGTTTGTTCTGTTGTTATAAGCAGGTGAAGTTAGGGATAGCAAATCATTAGCACTACTTTTGAAAAAATACTCTAACTCGAAAACGAAAAAAGAAATCAAAATTCGCAGACACTATCTGAGAGTAAGTTGGCCAAATTTGAGCCAAATTGGTTCACGGGTTGCCGACTTGGAGTTTAAAACGTATCCTCAACTTGCCCTGATTTCCATTTCGAGAAGACAGTGGAACAAACTTTTTGGCGGCGTATTACCCGTGATGAGATTATAACAGATTATAACACCAAAGCTGTCAATGTTGATGCATACCATAAAAGGGACAACAATAGTGACACAGCAGGAAAAGCTGAAAACGAAACCCGACAACAGATGAACAATTTATTTCAAAGGCTCCGCTCTGTTCGATCCTTTCTGTTCTCAAGAAAGCTTCATTAGTTATTTGCAACGGGCAGTTTTCATTTTCGCACCGGACAAGCCAAGTTAAGCCAAGCCCACTTTTACTCGATACATTTTTTAAAAGTTCGACACTTCCCTGGAAAAATCGACAGCAAACCGCTTCCTTGAGTTTTTCTTGCAGCTTCTTTCCCGCTACAATAGACTTTCAAAACAGTACTTCATCCGATTTTTATATGGCGCGGGACCTCTCGTGACTTCGTCTCTCGCTTGGCTGCTTCGCGGCCTATAAAGCTCGCTCCGCTCGCTAACGAACTCGTGAAACTCGATTCCACGGTAGTTTCAATGGGTTTTTCAGGAGCTTTGTCATCTTTTAGCCATTTTTCTAGATTGTAGTAGGAGCCCAAACTCCAGGGAAAAACAGTGAGCACTATACTTGTAAACCACGATTTCTCTCAAATTCCGTGATTAGCTTGGTTCAACAGCGGCACGCGTATCAAGTATGACAGGACTTGTCAACGATCAAATTGAAAAAATTAGCATAGAAAAAACTTTTGTACTCCATAAGTCTGCACAGAGAAAACATTTTTTCCTGAAAAGAAAGCTTTAAAGAAAGCTCTTGATGGGCTCTATCTAATGGTTTAACAATTGCAAATTTAGAAAAATGATGATTTTTTTACCCTGGATGATACCTTAAACTGATGTATTCTTATTAAAAGATTTGGCTTTTCGCAATTGTGCCTGGTTGCGGTCGATGCGACTGTTGTGAAACTTTTACGAGCGCTCCTAGAAATTTCTGCTCAGCCTCCTATCGGATGGCTTAACGTGACCTTATAGTTTTGCTCTAACGAGGATATCTCCCAGCGATTTTGCTCTTTTATATGAAATGATGGGAGGCTCGCTGTATATTTCTCTCAGTAGTGGTTGATCTTAATGACGTCTCTCGCATGAAAGACAAAATAGAGAGCTCCGAACAATCAGTCATTAAACTGAAAAGACACATGGAAAGCGGCACTTGTCCGCCAGACATGCGTTACGACGCAAAAGCGAACATTTTTCCAGACGAGGACTTTAAGTCCGACACTAAAGACATAATAAATTCTACAAGAGTCAATCAGGGTAAAAAGACCCGGGCAAGTCTAGGCAAACCTATGGTGCCTATTGAGTAGAGAGACCTCATTAGTATACCTATACCGAATTAGTATGCAGGAAGGCATTTTTCCCTAGGTTATAAAAATGGGTGACGTCATAGACTATCCCTAAACTATCCTTACCTATCCTTAAACTATCCTTACCTATCCACCAACGGGGGTTAATTTCCACCATAGCAGACTACTGCGGCCAGTTGGACTTGGTTTATGAATCTTTGTAAGAGTGTAGAATATTGACCAATATTGGGATACGAGACGGGCTTGGTGTATCTCAAAGCCATTTTCTAGTCATGTCATCTATGTGGTTTTTGCAGTGAGTTCATTAACAAGTTGTCTAACTTTCCGATCTGTCTCAATTACCATCGGCTGTTCAAGTCCTCTCTCACCGGGAGGATTCCTATATACCAAGCCAGGACTCGGCAATTTTTTCGACAATTTTCCACTTTCCCGCCATTTTCACGTCCATGACCATTAAGAGGAGGGTTTTCCTAGCAATCATGGAAGGAAAGCTCAAGTTAGGGTTAGGGTTAGGAGGTTACGAGTTAAATTAGGAGTCTTTTTTGTTGCCTTTATATTACTTTCGTTTATTTGTTTATTAACATGGGCTCCTGTTATTAATTCTTTTCTTTTCTTTTATTTTTAATTTTTTTCTTAGAGAAAGATTAGAAAAGTCCTAACTGGTGTTCTGGCTCGAATCCTGGCTTGATGTTAGTTTATCTCCTGTTCTGATTTTTGTTGTTAAGTTGAGTTTGACCTTCGTTTATCTTATCATGTTTGTTTTAAACCACAGTAGTTGTGCCTCATAATTGATAGTGCTTATTTTCACGACGTAAATCCCCGGAGGGTACTGCCTTCCATTGACCTCCGTAGATATAACTCTGAAATAGTGTCAAGGAGAAGCCGAATCGCACACCCCCACTACGAAAAAAGAGATGAAAATGGAACGTACGTATTATTTTATAAACTAGGCTCGTCCAGGAGCCTTCATTTCCCATACTAGCCCTGTGACACAGCGTACTTACACTTTGGGCTATTTTTGGGATACGTAATACAAAACTCATTGCCACACGCCCTTGAGATACAACTAGCCTGAGAAAACGCCGACATTTCTCGACGTCCGCACTGGTTTCCCCGCAAAATCAAGTCTGAAAAACGAGCGCAGAAATTCCATACTGATGACGCATCAATACCCAGCTCTGGGTAGTGACGCGTCATCAGTATGGAATTTCTGCGCTCGTTCAGTTTCTCAGAAGTCATTTGGCGGGAACACTAGTGGTAGCGTCGCCAAATGTCGGCTGTTTTCTCAGGCTGATCCGACCAATCAGATCTTCGTTTATTTGTCATTAGATGCAGCAAGATCAGATATGTAACGTAAGAACTACTGTCTCTTTACACACTTTGGAAAAGGTTGATTTCGCCTCTCTTACAACTGTAACGGAAAGAGCTTGGTTCGTGGTTAGCTAGGTTATTGAAGTTTGAGACTGAAAAAATTACTGAATGACTGTTCATCTGGCAGATCTGGAGGTCTCGTCCGTCTGAGATCTTTCAACTGCATGTGATCTGTTGATCAATGTTTGAAAAACCTTTTGCATTTATCCACATGTTGGTTATCACATTCAGGAGAGATTTAACCTATCTGGGTAATAGGCTCCTGACTCACCACACTGATTTTGTTATACAGTTGTTTTAAATCAAAAGGCACATCTGATCGTGCAGAGCGAAACAACCGCCACCATTTATAAATTACTTATCTTAGGTAGAAAACAGAGCTGGAAATGTGCTGAGCCTTCGTCTTATGAAGGGAGTAACCAGGGGGAGGGGGGAAAGGTAACTCTATTGTTTTCCACCTAAGTTTCTTGACCCACTTCGCCTGCCAGTATGACGTCACATAGTAACGGGCAAGAGCCTCGGGTCGCTTGTGCAAATTAGCAAGGGATACGACAGTTATTTGGACGAGTGAGGTCGAGGAAAAGCTAAGAAGCTAACAAATATCGCTATATATCGCTTATTTGATCGAACGTGTGTGAGCTTTGGTGTTGCTATAATCTGCTTGTGTAAAACGTTTTGATATTTTGTGTACGTGATTGTAAAATTTTGTTAATTTGTTTTGCGAGCCGTGTTGCGGGATCGCCATCTATTTCACGGGACCTGAAAGGTCATCAAAACTGAAATCTTCTCTGAAATAGGCAAGGTCGAGTCTCCAGAATAGGAGGTTCCATTCACAGATCATGCATGTTTATATTTCATCTATTCTTTTGCTAATTAAATGGGCCTAACTTCATATCATTCCTTTCGAGTGCGGGCCTCTGTTGATCTCCTAATTCTCCACCAACTTCAGTAAAGCTAGCTCGATCGATTATCTACATCGAGTAGGTCCGTTGAACCGGAAATAATGCGAAATAGCTTTGAAATATGCGCTTAAGCTAGTTTTCCTGAACTGTATATTTGAATTCATGATAAATACAGCTCCACCAGCTTCAAACAGCGTCTATGGGAGAGAAAAATTGTTTTGATATGACGAAATTAATTATTCAAATCATGTGTGTCACTGTGGTGCAATGGTCAAGGAGTTTCTTGCACGTGCAGATAAACCGGGTTCGACTCTAGGCGACCCTGCATGCTTTCTGTTTCTTAGTACCGTTTTCTTTTTTTCCCTGTTTGGTCTATTTTTTAAACACTATTTTTCCTTTTGGCCTTTTTTTCTTTATTCTTACTGCAGACCCTGCTGGTCATTCACTTAGATCAATACATATTTTAAGCTTATGTCCGGAGTTTTATTTTGGAAAAGGGATTTCAAAAGTTCTTGATCTGCACACTGGCCAAGCTTACGACCAGATGAAAACCATAAGCTGTCAAGACATGTCCCTCCTCTGAAACAGCTGAATTTTTTTCAATGTTAGTTGACATCATGACAAACACACACAGTACACCACAAACTGTACTAATTTACATCCAACACCCACCGGTGACCCACTGGCGAAAGTTAAACTTGCCTTTTGTACATATTATTATTTCCTTTTGTCAATATTATTACCCTAAAATCTCCACTGGGTTTGCCCCCAAAAAATAATTAAACGAAACTTTTTATTCGTTTTCGGGATTTAATTACAGAATTACAGGTGTATGCCCAATACAGTATTAAATGCGGTAAATTAAGCATGCAACAAGATTCAATGCTCACAGTCTCTCACAAATACCTGTCATTTAGCTTCCCCTTTCAACGCTACAGCTAAGCGAACTTCGAGAGGAATGATACGGGGTTTAACTAGCTCTGAAGAGCTGACAATATGCAGAATGTAAAGTATAATATATCCTATTGCTGTGTCTAAACTCCTCAATCTTGCTGAGCACTGGCCCTCAAAAGTGTGACCGGTCGGTATGATTGCCCGTAAAATTTGCTCGACGATAGAAAGGAATCTTTAAAATTCATTACATCACTGGACATTTAATTCCAAAAAAGTACTTAAATCTAGTTTTCTATGACAATAGAAACCTCAAAATCTCCAAATCCAAGAAATCGGAACGGTATTTCCGTGATAAAATCGAAATTTTTATCGGTCTCCTCGATGAACACTTTGCTCGCCATTTTGAAAGTCACTGACGCGAGACGTGACGTCATACTGGCAGGTGGACTGTACCACAGATTTCCATGGAGACACCCCCCGCTGGAAAGCTGGCTTAACAACTTAGAACAAACGCCACTGAATCGTAGTCAACAGATACCGGCACTGATCAAACGACTTATTGACCGATAGACTCAAGTCAAACTAATAACGACCGATGACTGGAAAACCAACAATTTGACTAAAAATTAACGACTGTTAAACTGTGACAAAAGACGGGTCGAAACGCACCAATGACATTCCAAGTCTTCATAGCCAATAGCACCAAGAAATTTAACTGAATTTAATAAACAGTTTTTGAAATATTTAAGAAAATAGCTTTCATACGAAACTTGATTCAGTGTCGCTAAGATCTTTCGTTCAAACTTTATTTAGGGTCTTTCATTGACTTAGGAGCCACGTGAATTTTATTTGTGCCAAATTTCTGTGTTACGTTGTCTTCTAAATTCAATAAAACAAATGCTCTCACATTGCTCCCATTGTACGTATGCTGATCACTTGAGCGCGCGCTAAGATGCGATATGTCGAAGGCGACGAAAGCATAATAATTTCCATTGAAAGATTCTTGGCATTTTTCTTAGCTTGTCCTCGCACTTTTTTTCTCAGAAACGTATTGGCTGCACATGCGCCGTGAAAACACTTGTAGAAAAACTGTGTTCAGCCACCTGAAGACTCCCGTTAATTTGCAAATTCGCTTTTTGATAACTTAAGCTATTAAACCGTTTTAGATTACTTCTTTATTTTATTTTCAGTACCAGGCAGTTCAGTTGCTTAATATCTAAGTTCACACATCCAAAGCACTCATAGATTATACGGAAAAAAACTTTCGAGGAAAAAAGTAATTTTGAATAAATTCTATTCTCCATTTTAATTTTGTTTGTTTGTTTGTGTGTGCTATAGTTTCTGTATTTTTTTATTTAACATATAAATTATAGTAGTCTGATTAAAGCTTAAGCGGGGGTGAAATTGTTTTTTATTATTCACGGAATACAGGTAATTAATACATTCAAAGGCCTCCGTTGAGCTCTATATACAGTCTCCGAAACGAGACGTCTATTAAAATATGCTTTTTTTACTATTAGCTAGTTGCGTTTGCTAACCCATTGTGGGTGGAAAAAGTTTTACCACAATTCACCGTTTTATGCAGGAAATTTTGCAGAATTTTCTAATGAGGCTGCTCACGTGTTTTGTGAATAAAACACTTTTTTTCACCCGTTCTGACTTCTGATTCTTTCTGTAAAGGATCCCCCACGTATCTATTCTAGTTGCGACATCGACGCCAATTTAGTTAAATAGCGAAATTAGTGGGCAGAATGTTTGGGTTAGTAAGCAAAGCCATAAAAATTGGAAAATCACCTAGTAAAAATTGTGAGAGATTTAGTGAAAAACGGTTTGATAATTATTTCGTTTTTTAAGTGTTCTGAAAAGAAAGCATCATGTCAATAATCTTCGTAAAAAGATAACGTTGACATTAGCAATGAGTAATATATATATGGTATTTTTTGAAAGCGTAGTATGCTGTACAAATTAAGAGAGAAGGATTGATGGGCTAGAAATCAACGGGTTTCATGCGCTACTTTGGACTTTGAACTGTAAATTCAGTGATGTTAGGCCATGTTTGAGAAATATCGTTTTAATTATCAGCAACAAGTTTAGCCGTCCCAACAAGTTATTTCTTGAGGGGTGAGAGTCTACGAAACGATAGAGAGAGAAAGAGAACGTTTGTCTACACTGTAACCACTACATTGGAAGGAAAACATGTGTGTTTTCTTGGTGCTTAATAAATTACCCCTCACCGGAGTCCGAAAAAGGTTGTTACTTTCTGAAGCAATTTTATTCTGCACTATTCATCGTGGGAGGCCTCAAAATTTCCCCAGGCCAATTTGCTCACATGCTTTTTGTGATAATGGATAAAGATGACACTTGCTTTTATTGATGTCGTACATTGTGTTATGTAAATACCAAAATATGTCGAGAGTTTTAATTTAAAACACGATAAAATTGCTGGAGAGGATCTTTCCTTGACTCATCACTAGGAGGAAAAATGTCTTGCCCCCTAACAAACACATTTTGGTTTCCTAAGGTCAACAAGCGACTAAAGCTTTTAGCGTGCTTGCTTAAGAACAAAGAGCCGCCATCAATAACGGCAATCATCCAATTTCTTACTTAGCTGTTAGGCAACTGGCTGAGCAAAATTTAAATTACCCAATAATTTACTAATAAAGGATAAATTACAATGGCAACCGCCATCTTTCTTGCGACCATTTAAAGTTAAACTGTCCGTCAAGTTTAATATCAAATTAGAATCAGTCAGCAGGACTTCACTTTGTTTGTAGCAAACGACTTGCTTAAAAAATAATGAGGACTTGGCAATCTCCATGATTATTTATAAAGGGATCCATGGCAAAGTTGGCTCAAGAATATTGGCATTTAAAAACATAGTATGTTAACTTTCGATTCACTTAAATTGTCGTCTGAGGGAGACAGTGTGGCCGTGCGGTGAAAGCACCGGACTTGTAATCCGAACTTGAAGGCATCATGTTCAAATCCCGCCCTAACTGCTTGCTGGGTTTGTTCTCGGTAGTCCCATGTTCAAACCCTGTGCCACGCTTGTAATAAAGCCAGTACTGGTTTGCCTCCTAAAAGTTTGAATTTTAACCATGTTATGTTCCATTTGAATTATTTGTTTAATTATCCCTGAAAAGCATCTCGCCCTAAGGGGAGAGGATAATTAAGTATTTAAATTAAAAAAAAATTCGTTCACCATTGAAGTCATGATCATTTAAGCTTATTTTTTGGGTTTGGCTGCAGGTGCTTAATAAAACGCTGTTAAAACTGGACTTGTTTTGGTTTGGTGAAAGTTTCCCAAGCAATGCTGTAATCACCCTCCCTTTGAACAAGGTAAGTAACCTGGTATCAAAAGCTTCCTTAGTTTAACCAAGAAAAAAAGAGAGTCATGGATAAAGAACCTAAAAATATCTCAAAGTGTATAGAAGAAGAAATTTCTTCCTTGAGCCAATGCAATAACATAAAGCAACAGCGAAATAATTTCAGTTTGGTACAACAGTAGGTTTATTTTCGATGAGAACATTTTGTTAAAAGTTATCTCAACTTGGAAATTGCATAACTTTGCGCCTTTTGCATTGTCTCAACCATGTTGTTTGAAATTTGATATTTGATTCAAACAGAGGAACTTTTCATTGTGCCAAAATAATCAATTGGCAGTTGCAAACAAAGACAATTCAACGCAAAGTTAAAAAAGCAGAAGGAAGTTGTTTAAAATGGCTAGAAATCCCTTTTTATATTTCGAATGCAACAGAAATTCTTATTTGAGAATTACCAACGAGATCAAAAAGGCTCCTTTTTGACGTAGTTCCCGGTTCTTTACCATGTCGGATAAAAAAATTGATGAACCTTAATAAACGCATCGAAAATGAAACGGCTATATTTATCTGCATCGGGGGCAAAGCATATTTCTGATTGAAGTAGCTATACAAGTCATGTTTTCACTAGAGCATCGACATTTTTGCTCAAGCAATCTTTAACATAAGGGTAAAGGAATAATCCGATCGAATTTGGAGCACTACATTACAGAAAAAAGATGTTTGCTGGCTGCAGGATTCTAGGTTGGTCCACCGTTCGGCAGGAAATCTCTCTTCTATCTCCAGTTTTTGAAAGAATTACTTTCATAACCTCTACTTATTGACGTCCCTTTATTATGGACAGTTTGTTTGTTCCATGTAAAGATATCAAACCTCATACAATTCCTAACTTCATAATACGGACAACTCTGTAATGCGGACACATGGATCTGTCCCTAGTGTTCGTAAATTTGCGCGTTCACTGGCTAAACTTGGTTGTTTTGTTTCCTTTTGTTTTTATTTGTTTTTTTTTTGTTCTGTTCATTTTCAGACTTAAGCTCCACTCTAATTTATACTAGGTAAGCATGCATGTTTAACATTTTGGCGAGTGGACATCCGATACTCACAGTAGTAGTTAGCAGTTTGCTAATCATTGTAAACTCATAAACAGACATTGCAACGCATATTTTGGCGGTTACATTCTATATATTAAGTAGTAGATGTATTTCAAGTAATTTCTAGAATAGTTAAAGTCTTTTTGGTGAAGAATGTAATTAAAGTTTAACGAGTGGCTTTGAAGAAAAAGTTCGATAAAGGAAAAACATTTCTGGATAACCGTTCCAATATTCTAAGTTAGTATACACACACAGTGATCTTGGTGATGCAAGCAATCTGATTGGTTCGCTGTCTCGGACTATAACGTCATGTTCACCACGCTACGGCGGTGAATATAAAGCAAAACAAAACCGCTGTCATGAACTGGGTGTTTTGCCAAGTTCCAGAGCAAGAAAGTTTTGGAAATACAGATCAAAAAGTTAGAATATCCCAGCAGTGTTGATGATTTTGAAGGTGAAAAAAGACTTCATGGTGTTTAAACAGCGTGATTTATTGTGAGGTTATTTGCTGTAGTTTACTGTCATACGCTCGAAGAAATGTTTTTACCACTACAGAGGAAATCGAGGCCGCTTTGTCATTGTTTTGTAAACTCGGGATTTCGTCGCAAGACCAATTTTGTCTAGAAATAGGAGTTAATTTATGGAGAAAGAAAGGAAAGCAAATATTTTAGAAAACTGTTAGTGCCAGCAAGTTAACATGGCAATTAACACTGGAGATAAACAACGCTCACCTCGATCGTAGCCGCTGTTGACAGCATTTGCAAGATGCGACAAAGCTGAAAACCGATGTCGCACATTGTGTCATATCAATGCAACTATGTCAAAACTTTTAAACAAATTGCACAAGAGGATCCTTCATTGCTTTATTACTACAGCGGTTTAGGAGAAAAAGTATCTCGCTCTTAACAAAGGCATTTTGGTTTCCGCAGGTGAATAAGCAACCAAAGCATCTCGCCTACTTCTTTAGGACAAAGATCCGACTTATATATATAACGAAAATCATCTTATTTCATCTTATCTTATTTGTAGCTGTTAGGCAAGTAGCTGAGCAAATTTTTAATTATTGAATAATTAAGTAAATAACAATAGCAGCCGCCATCTATCTTGCAACGTCAAGGCTTTATGTCAAATTAGAATCAGTCACCAGGACTTCACTGTCTGCTTGCTTCAAAATCAAAAGGGACGTAGGCAATCTCCGTTATCGTTTATGAAGGGATCCTTAGCAAGTTTGGTGGAATAATACAAGTAATGAAAAAAAAAAACTTATATTGGCGTTCCATTAACTTAAAATGCTGTAGCCTCACCAGTTCGGCAGTTCGTTAACCATTTAAAAAAAGTTACTCGTGCTTGTTTATTCCTGATGACAGACAGAGTCATCTGAGTTCATTTCAGGGTTTGGTTGCAGTTGTTTAACAAAACACCGTTGAGGCTAAACTTGGTTTATTGTCGTGAATGTTCCTCTTGCAAGCAATGTTGTAATCGAGCTTTGTGCAAGGTTAGTAACCTGGTATCAGCAGTTTTTCTCTCGTTTAAATATCTTGCCCAAGCAAAGAAAGTTATGGATAGAGTACTTAAAAGAATATCAAAGTGCATAGAGTTATTTCCTCCTTGTGGCAATGCGATAACATAACAGCGAAATAATTTATATTCTAATTCGCTACCCAGCTCAAACGAATATAAAGCATATATCATGTAACAAGCAGCCTCAATTGGGGTTTGGTTTCAACACGAGCCGTGAGCGACCCTCTTCATTATGCCTTCATCAACAAAATGGATGGAAATAATACAACAAACAGAATGAAAACTCGGGAATGTAAAAAATTACAGCAAGAAATTAAAAACAACCCTACAAAATGATCTAAACTATGCTCGTATAACAATGATTCAGTAAACATACAAAACGTGCTAAACCTTTCATATAGCAGTATGCAAAAAAAAGCTACGTCTAAGAGAAACCCCTGGTCACTGGGTATTTAATTTTGAGGGCATAGGGACGGTCGTAAGACGCGAATGAATATAAATGAGAACAACTCAAATATATATAGCCTACCGCTAATGAAGCAATAGAACAGCACACCATGTAACACTCCAAAGAAAAGGTTACATAACCCATGATAAATGCATTTCCATTTACTAGAACATTCAGTATTTTTATAAGAACATTTTTTTAAAGTTAGCTGAACTCGGAAAAACGCATAACTTCGTGAATTCTGCGCGTTTTGCATTGTCTGAGCCATTTTGTTTGACACCCTAAAGAAAAGATTACATAACCCATGATAAATACATTTATATTCTAATTCGCTACCCCGCTCAAACGAATATAAACCATTTATCGTGTAACAAGCAACCTCAATTGGGGTGTGTCAACACGAGCCGTGTACGAACTAAAAGAACGGGAAATGCGGAAAATTAAATACCCAGTGATAACGAAACCGACAACAATGAATGAACATTATCCCGTTAATGTAGCCGTCTTTTGCCTTGTCTGATTTCCAACGGCCGCGTCTTTTAAACAATCTGTCAGGCACTCAGGCATTAGCAGCACCGGAGGCACCTCCAGCCCTAAGGCTATGGAGACCGTAGTCTTGCTTGGGAAGGCCGATGGGTTAGAAAGCGCTAAGCACTATATCTCCCGCGCTCTAATATAAGACAAAGGAACAGACCCGCGCCTTATGTAAGCTCCGGTACCGCGAAGGAAAACAAAAGGGCGAAAAATGAACTCTTCGCTGTCCTCTGAAAAAGAAGCAGCCACAAAATATCGTTGAACTAATAAATAAGGACATGTATGCTTGAAAGTTTTAGCGATAACAACCCAAACCAACCTGCGGGGAGATCTTGAACCAGTGCCCGGAGTCACCTGTCTTCAACCTGTTGAAAATTAGGCTGCAAGGCATGTTTGAGAACTTCTACGAGGATAAGAACAAAAATACATGGCAAAATTCTTCCAACACGCACCGGGAGTCAATACAGATCAGGGCGTAATAAGCTAGGGCGTTGAAACGCTCATACGCACTCTCTGGTTCAGCTGTGATGCGGAGTAGGACTAGAACTAGTTGGCCTTTCCGCTCTCGATCGGCTGTCAGGGGAAGAAAAATGGCTTGAAGGTAGGTCGGATTTATTGCTTTATATCTTTAGATCGCTGCAATCTAGAATTAGATTTGATATTTGGCGTATTTCTATGCAATATACAGAAAATATATAGGTGATATATAGTTTTAATATACACTAAGATGGTAAATAAATGTCTTTTTGGTTAAAGAGCCGCGATCCAAGAAGATTCTGACTATTTTTAAAGTTCTACTAGAAAATTGCATTCGAATGATCTGGTGTGACAGTCTACATGTATTAAACAACAACAAATTCTGCTTCACTGCGGTATGAAATTTAAAAGTTGTATTGCACAGAACCAGAATGCTTTCAAATCCCCAAAAAGATTCCGCTGTAAAATTAAATCATAGAATGTGTTTGTTATTATGATTTTCAGGACAACAGTGACTCCCCGGCCTGAAAAGACAACTAGAACACACATTGAAAGATAAGCGAGTTCATAATACCGTGAATATGAAGAAGAACATGAAGCTAGAGCTTTTAATTTGATTGCAAGCAGAATAAATTAAGACTAGCTATTGTGTAACATTGTATTTTTATCGTCAGAGGCTTAAGTCTGGTGTTGCACAAACTACAGTCAGCTCTCAGATGGAAACCATTGGGACTGTCTCCATTAATGGACAAGTGTAACTCTTATGGAGAGTAAAAGAAAATGACTGAAGAATAGTAGGGACCAACTCGATTTCCTGGTGATGCCTTATCTTTTGATTGTACTACTGTATAATATTTCTAGCATTATATCCTCTCTCTTAATATTATATATTGTAGACAAGGAAACAGGAAAGTATTTTTTTGAATCAAGTTTGATTAAGCCTGGCTGCAGGTAATAAACTTAACCAAGAATGAAATTGAATAATACCGGACATGAGGTATACAAGTGTGCTAGAGTTGCTGGTCACACGAAAAAGTTTGCTTTTCAATGGTTAAATAACTGTTACAGGCCATTTGTATTTCATTTGTCCATAATTCTGTATAATTTTCTTGTTTGCAATGTACTTTTGAATTTGTATGTTATATAAATGTTTTACGTTGTATTTGTAAGATAGATATATAGCAATGCCTGGTTGCAATGTAAGACTAGTGAATGTTCAGTTTCTTTTAAGCTCCTTAGTCTGTTTTGCTTAGGTAGTTTTCAGTGACCTATTCATCACAGAAAGCTGTTATTATCAAACAAAAATATTTGCTGGGCTACTTATTTGTGTTCGTGCGACCCCTTTGTTAGTTTTTCAAGGGCAGTGAATTATATTTTTTTCACATACTTATTCTTTATTGCAATGTAGTATTAGTGTACAAGATAAAAAATAATGATGATTTTATTATATTTTCAATTTACCCGGACTTAAGTTTTCACAATCTGTCCAATGCTCAACATTGGAGATAGCTCAATAGGGTGTTTAGAGAAGAATACTGATGTGCACCAACAAATCCAAACTTTAATAGTAAAAAAAAAAATCATGATAATCTGGCCTTGAAACTGGGCAGCAAAAAATAAACGCCATAGCAGATGATGAACGACACAACTTGATATTAAACTGAAGCAGAGAACCGATAATATTAGTCTAAAAAAATGATGTCAGTGATATCATCTGAGTTGTGATGCCATTTTCTTACCAAGTCACGAAATTTTGATACAGGTCACGAAGGTGGAACTATATTGAATACAGATATTTGTTCGCGGGCGAAAAATTGAACAAAACAGAAAACGAACGTGAGAAAAAAATAACTTGTTCCTTCGCTACTGCTTGCAGCAAATGAATGCCACGGGATAATGGCTAACTTTCGCTGGATAATCTCTATGACGGTCTAGCATAATGTCTGTCATCTTGTTTTGTCTCTTTGGTAGTACCCAGACCCTTGCATGACAGCTAGTTCGCTCGACCTCGCTCGTTTCAGCGGCCTAGCTTATTACGCCCTGATGCGGATAAAAAATGGACGCTTGATAATGCCGCTGACCGGATGCAAAACTATTTAAGGCCATATGGGCCAACTCAAAAACGTAGGTAAACAAGCCACTCGGCGAGCTAGTTTCATGCGAAACAAAAACAAATGAACTGACGAGCGAAATGAAAAACGCGTGGGCCAACATAAAGCCACTCGGCGTGAAAGAACTAAAGCCCCTTAGCGACAGTTCTCACTGCCAGGACCGCGCTGTTAAACCTGTCTGAACCAATGAGTGAATCTTTCTAACGCCCGAGGGAAAAAATCCCTGCGGGGTCGGGAAAATTAATGTACGCGGGGACGTACGGTTGGAATTGAATTGCATTTGCGAGCAAGAAAGGCCAAAACACATTACACGGGCAAAAGGGAGGACTAAAGTACCAACCGCACCGCATAAAGGAGATGCTGAACCGCCCTAGTAATGCAGTGGACTAGAGGGACTAGCCAATCATTCTTTCCATTCCACGAGATTGAAAATGCGTCAACAGCTTCAGTGCCGGGTACGCGAAACCTAGAATTAAATCTGGGAAGATGGGCGTTGGCAGCATTCGCAAACCTGTCGACTGTATGTTGGCCCCAAAGGCGGTCCAAGTGTGCGAAGAACTCGGGGGTTGTATACCAGTCATCGAAGTCTACAATGTGGCAAATCGCCTCAGCACAAGCATTACGTTCCCTGGGAACCCACTGGGGAATAAGTGTAATATTGTAAATTCGACAAAAATAGAAAATATCAAGCGCAATATAATGCAATCCTGCACTAGGGCTCCCTATCTCCACAGCACAAACGGTCCATTTGGCTGTCAGAATGCTACTTTACACTCTTACCCAGAACCAAGGCTTTGAACGCACTTAAGGCAAATTGTGTAGCCTTAAGTTCTCTTCAAGTAGAGCTCTTAGCTGCTTCACCAGCAGTCCACATACGATGGGACACCTCATTAGTGCCCACAACAAAAGCCCCGTTGCTAGCGTCCGAATAGTTAAACAAAAGGGGAGGATAATAAGGCAAAATAGGTCTCTTATTAAGACTAACGATATTGTTTTTCCAGAAAAATATTTCAGAGAGGCAATCATTATGAAGCCCGATATTAAAACGGGAATCTCAACTATGGCGGGATTCTATGACCTCGTAAAGAAAACGGGTTTTGAGACGAGTCAGGTTAGCAATACATGACCATGCTCAAAACTTGGTACCCAAAACTGGCTACATGGACCAGGGGCACCCAACGAGGATATAGTTCAAAACCACTTAACATAGCATTGTTGAACGTATTTTAGCATTCAAACGGTAGATATAGGCATATTTTTGTCCCCTAAAAATTTTTCATCTGTTCGGATCTCTTAGCTGAAAATCTAGTGATCCGAAAATTATAGGGATAAAAACTTACCTTCTCGAAAATTATAGAAAAAAAAAAAAAAGGCTCCCGAAAATTATAGGGAGCCTTTTTTAGTTCCAAAATCCGTTAAAAATGAGTAATTATACCATTTTGTAGATGTTCGAAAATCCTAGGAGAGGCAGGCAAGCAAGAAATTTTACAACAAATGCTCCGAAAATTCTAGATCTCAAACCGAACAGATATTTTCCCGAAAATTGCCGTTGGGTGCCCCTGATGGACATAACATGACCTGCAATAACGGCACAATCCCGAGCCGTAACATAAGGTGCGGATAGAAGAAATTTGTCAATCAGAGCGATAAATTCGGAAATACGTCTATCGGTAATAGAAATGGTACCGGTAACTAAGTCCCAGTTTAGACCCAACCAAACAAGCAAAAGGGTGGGGTTCCATAGTGATTTGGCGGAGTTGGCAACAAACCCTGCACTGCTTAAGGATGATTGCACAAACAATGAATTTTCCTTGGCCATAGGCAGTGAATCCCCTTTTCCGCACACATCGTCGAGGAACACAACAATTTTAATCCCGTTAGACCTCCAAAACTTAACGAGTGGTCTAAGACACTTGGTGAAGACGTATGGGGCTGAGCTAAGAGCGAACGGAAGTGATGCAAAACAAAAATACCGAACGGTACCAGAAAAAAACCAGGAGAACCCAGAAAAGTTTGTTGATCCGGAAAAATATCGATATGGTGATACCCAGACTTGAGATCGAAACTGAAAAGGTAATGGCCCTTATTAACATATGATAATAAAACTCTCCAATCTTCACAACCAAACTTCTGTTTCCAAATGAAATGATTGACATGACGTAAGTCCAGAGTAAGCCTCTTCTTGCCTGAAAACTCTATCGAGACAGTTCTGTGGTCCTATTTAACTCCAATGCCCGAAAGACCAACAGACCTAGGAAAGGACGGCCGGAGCTTGAAGATCTGGCTTGAGGATTAACTTGACACAGAGACCTCCAATGACTTTGCTGGCCGCAGGCGAAACAAATATCACTTGGTCTTGGTTTGCTGAAAGCGCCAAGAGTACGAGAAATAGGTGTGGAGGATGATGAATGTTGGCCAAAAAACGCGGTGGTTGCGGTAGATGATTGGAGTTGTGAATAACCTTGCTTGGATGGCTTCACTTTCTGTTGGCGTTGGCTGCGTTTACGAAGGGCCCTCTGCTCGACCTCTGACCCGCTAGCCAGTTCGTCAGATAAATACTCGTTCACCAAATCCCAACCGGCGGAGGATTTGTCTTTCAGTCTGATACGTTTGTTGCGCTTCTTGATGTCAGATTCTAGTTCTTCCAGGTGAGTTTTAACAAGGTCTAATTTTCTCTTTCCGAGGGCAGCTGACGCCAACTTTACCTTCGCTGCAAGGTCGGAGTTGAATTGAAACTGTTTCTTATTACCTTCGTATCTAAAAGTGATCTTGTATTCTTCTTTGAACTTTTTGGCTACAGAATCGGTATTACTGCACAACTCGTCTTGAATATCGCGCTTCAAGGCGCCCAACTTCTTGTCGAAATAATCCTTAAATAGAGAGAACGCGGAAGCTGTATCACTGGATTCTGAAGACTGGATTGGTACTGAAGCTTCGAGTGATTGAGACAAGATAGAGGGTTGTTTAGGAAGGCAACAAATTAAACGTCGCTGCTAGGAAAATTTGTGTTCGCTAAGGTAACGTTTTCAACATCAGACATAATTTTGAGGGCGTAGGGACGGTCTTAAGACGCGAATGAATATAAATGAGAGCAACTCAAATATATAGAGCCTCCCGCTAATGAAGCAATAGAACAGCATACCATGTAACACCGCAAAGAAATGGTTACATAACCTATGATAAATACATTTCCGTTCACTAGAACATTTAGTCTTTTTATAAGAACATTTTTTTAAAGTTAGCTGAACTCGGAAAAACGCATAACTTCGTGAATTCTGCACGTTTTGCATTGTCTGAGCCATGTTGTTTGACTGATGATTCAAACAGGAGAACTTTTTATTGCGCCTAACTCAATAAGTAGATGAACACAAAGGAAATCTCAACGCACAGCTTAAAACGCAAAATAACGTTGTTTAAAATAAGTAGAGACCCCTTTAGCATATTTTGAATGCAGCAGAAATTCTTATTTGGGAATTAATCAAGAGGTAAAAAAAATAGATTCCCGTGGTTTTTTTTGTGTGTGTGTCAAATTTTCCGGTTATGTGTCTTAATGTCACGTTAAAAATTTGTTGAACCTTATTCTAACGTATCGAAAATGAAATGCCTTTATATCAACCTAACTGGTGACAAAAAAACATTTTTGACATAATCAAGAACTCTTTACAGAATTGTTAGCTGGTTTAACATAAGGATAAAGGTTTACGAAGAAGAGGCATTTTCTGTTTGCTTCTTTCAATCTCTATTTTCGCTTTTAGAAACTAAATGTTTTTTTTTTTCTGACGGGAGAGACCATTCCAGAAAGTATAAGAGACCTATCTTTAAATTAAAAATACAGAGTTAAACCAAAATATGTTTTCCAATAAACTCGGTGCAATGTCTGTTTACAAATTTAAAATGATTATTAAACTGCCTATACGGTGACTAGGATGTCCACCTGCTACAGTGCACCCTTATGACAAAGCCTGGGCACGCGATCAACCTGAACTTGTAAGCACCAGGCGCTACCCCCACGTGTGGGACTAGAACTAATCGATCAATAAAGTTCTGAAGATACCAGCAGTTCAGAATGAAAACACCTCAAGCTTAAGATCCTGTGTCGACACTTTGCCCAACATTGTGAGAACGTTGAAGACCTTGAAGCAGATTTGCGATCAGCAGCTAATATGCAGCAGATTATTAAAAAACTGCCTCCGAAAATTGCTGTAAGGCGTAGCACGCGAAAGTCAGAGCTGCAGATAAAGGATAGCCTGCAGTGCAGGCGTTTTCTTTGAGCGCGCAATTTGCTCGCGAAAGGGGGATGTTGAAACTTCCCGAAGAGAGGAGGAGATAGGGCGAGTCAAAGGGAGCGGGGAGGGAGTGGGGAGAGAGAAGAGAAAACGCCTTCTCCTTAAACACTGTGAAAATGCGAAACACCCCCTAATTAGACGCGCGTGACGGCTCTTTCGGAAATGAGTAGCCGACAATAACAAAACAATCAAACAGTCGCTCCAGTCCAAAGACTCGCATTGTCTTAAGAAAAACAAGCTGGAGTTTATCATTGTTTTTATCTTGACCGAGTCACAATGCAATTCTCCACAGCTGATGAAGCTTCAGTTTAAGCTGCAATTCATTCTTCTAAATTCATCTCTGTAAATCGCTATCCGTGAGAGTTTAACATCCTACAAACAATTTAAAAAACTAACGAGCTGGGCCCAGCGTGATACAACATTGCAGGAAAACATCACATTCTCGGACTAATAAGAAAATCGATTAGTTATTCAGATCCTGAGACACTTTGGACAAAATAAAGAACCTAACAGCATCATTTAGCGAAAAAAGAGCGTTACGCTTCAAAAGAGGTTAAAGAAAACGTCTGGCATCAGAGGGCAAATCATGAAGATCAGAAACACCACAGAAAATCAATAAGCGTGTCATGACCTCTCAGTGTGAAACAAGCGGCTAAAATCACATTTGCTCTGTCAAAACATAGAACCCTCTAGAGAGCATCTACTCGCCAGAAAAAAAAAACGTATTGGAACAAGCAGCATTTTGGCATGAGGTAAAAGTGGTGTAGGTCCTGCGAGCAAATCTTGTCCTGATGACCAGTGTAAAAATCGCTTTGACTTTCTCATTGCGTAATACACGCGACATTCCCAGCCGCTCCAATTCCAAAAGACTGACGGAAACGGAATAAAAAATATAGACTTACAGTCAATTGACAGGCATCAATCTACTTCCCTTACCGCACCAATCAGGAGCTCCGTTTGCCAGCGTACGGAGTTTCCCAAAAGAACAATGATATCGGGCAGGCGTATTTTTTTTTCTCCCCTCCCCCTCCTCCCTTTCCTTCTTTCGCCCTAGCTCCTACCGTAAGGGTTACTACTTCTACTCTCCCCAATCTTCCACTGTCATAAGATGGCGGCTACAACAATATTACGAACACGAACAAGGTTTTGCCCACCCAAAATACGCCTGCACTGCAGGCTAGATAAAGGAATTTGTCCTTACCGACCTACATGTTGATGAGTGGCTGGAAACAGAGAATCAAGTCCAAGAGATGGCTATCGGTTGTGGCAGTACTAAAGCAAATCCTGGCCAAAAGAAAACCAAGTCAAATTCAAACAAATCAGAGTGGTTCAAGGAAACATACAAAAAGGGATGCGTCTAACGAGATTCGTGCAAATTCAGGAGCTAGAGTGGAATGTTTTGTGTGCAAAGACATCAAATGTGCAGTAACGATTGTAATTGGCGAAGAAGTTGGGTTTGTGCTTTTGGTGCCTCAAAAGAGAACATTGAGCTTAACGGTGCTCATTGTAAGGGAGTGAGGAACGTATCCAGTAGAAGGGTGGGTGGAACGACACCACCTACATCTTCATGCAGCCATAGAACCATCGCAGTTAGACATTTTAACCCCCCAAGAAGCTACAGGAGACACGCCAACAAATGGGGAAAGCTAATCGCAGAATCTGTGGAGTGCCTGAAGAAGCCACAAGTGTAACCTCGAAACCCTGAAAAGGTTGCCCTGAAAATGGAACCCGTTGTATTGGAGGGAGAAAATGGGATAATGATCAAAGCAAGCGCCTTTCTTGGTTCTTCTGGGTCGTCCTACCTTAAAAAGCAGATCTTTGATTTATTGAGCTCGGACGCTGGGAGTAGACCACTGCGTTTTGCTGTTTTTGGAGCGGGGTCGATTGTTACGGATAGGAAAACTGTCACTGTGTGCCTATAGATTATGCATGGAAGCGTTAAGAAGCACTTGTTTCTATGGATAACCCCGAAAATTTGTGAAATGACTGTAGTTGCATGATTTGCCTCCTAATGCAAAGAAGCTAAATCATCTTTGCGATTTGGAGTTCATAAAGCAAGTTGAACATGGATAAGTTGATCTATTTGTTGGAAGTGATTATTTTGAGAAACTGCTTTTACCACTTGAATTTGGCATAGGAAAGCCGCAGGAGCCTGTAGGGGTTGACACCCATCGGATGGACATTCGTTGGACATATCTTGGAAGTAGCAAACGAGTGTCCGTTGCCAACCACGTCTACACATTCTATGCATGCCAGTGAGTTCATACGGAAGATGTGGGATGACGAAGTTGTGGAATCACTTATCGAAACAAGCCCTTGACAAAAAAAAGAGGTGCTTGGTGCGCGCAAAACGGCAAAGTCAACGCGATGTGCTGAGCGGGCGCCATGAGGTGGCTATTCCATGAAAGGACAATGAGCCGCCGCTGCAGTGCATCAGAACGACCAGTTAAGAGCGAATTAAACTTGGCCATGACTGCTTTTCAGAATGGGGTGTTGTACCGGCGGGGGTTCCCCAAGGCACAAAAATTTGGGGCAAAATGGCTGTCCATCATGATGATCAACGAGCTTGATGTTCCTGCCAAAGATCTCTGGAAATACGTCGACGATACGACCATCTCGGACACAATAAGCAAGAACCAAGACAGTCACATCCAGGCCGCCTTCGACACCCTGGTCAACCCGCGCTTCCTTGGAAAAGTTTCAACTAAACGAGACGAAATGCAAGGAACTGTGCATAAACTTTAGCACTAAGAATACTACGTCTTTCAACCCCGTTGTAGTTGACGGCATGCCTATCGAATTAGTTGCCACTGCCAAAATACTAGGCCTCAATGTCTCTGGTGATTTGAAATGGAACTCTCACATTGACTCCATTATCAAGAAAGCTCAGAAGCACCTGTATAGTTTCGATTGCTTTTTATCATGTCGTTTCGTTTTTTTTAATCTTTTTTTTTCTTTTCTTAACAAATCACAATTTTGCTGTAGTGTATTCATGTATTGTTTGTCGGTTATTCGCTTCTTTCGCTTTTCTTTATAGATTAGCTTATTAGTGGGAATCATAATTATTTGTAAATAATCGCCTAATTCAACCTCCTGGTTGCAATGTGACTATAAATAAACCATCTATCTATCTATCTATCTATCTATCTATCTATCTATCTATCTATCTATCTATCTATCTATTTATCTGTCTATCTATCTATCTATCTATCTATCTATGTATCTATCTATCTATCTATCTATCTATCTATCTATCTATCTATCTATGGAGAGCCAATTAGGAAGTCGTTTTCTGGATAAAGGATTAGTCGAGGAATTACAAGAATTTTGTCGCCAACTGAGTCTCGGAGATTCTAGCCTCAGACAGTGGTGACACGCTCCAGCTAATTTTAATTGTGCAAATGACGTGACTCCAGTGCCACACTCGAAGGTGAGAAGTGAGCATCGCTGGTTATTGCACCTGAGTTCCTGTATGAACATAAGGCTGAATGGTCTTAAAGAAAACGTGTAGTGTATATGGAGCGTTCAGAAGAGTGTCTTGCTCAAACCTTTGTCTTGGAGGTTTCACAACCATTGATGAATCCAACCGAAGTACACCAGGCAAACCTTTGGGTGATGAGAATTGGAGCAAAGTTATATTGACTCCAGGTAAAATAGACATAGCTAGTTGGAAAGCTGGGAGGACAACTATTACCTCTGAGGACATAGCGTTTAGTCCCAGGAACCGTTAAGAGACGTTCTTAGAACCTGGTGAAAGTGTTCTGGAGGGGCTGGAGAGAATAGTTTTTGGCAATACTCAACACCCGAAGGAAATGGAGACCGGCGAAGGAGAGTTTAAAAAGTCCAGAGTTTGTGCTCTTTGTGATCAGAGTGCTCCATGTGGCCAATGGCGTCTGGGTCGAATGGTAGAAGTTTCCCAGGCCAGGATGGACAGGTGCGTGTTTTCCAAGTGAGCACAAGGGGTAAGTAGAATGTCCCCCAATGAAACGACTTCACCCGTTGAACTTCGCTGGTCAGCCAGAGTATGTGACATTAAGAGAAGATATGGACAGGCGATCAACTAGAACTTGTTTGTTGTTTGTAAATGCCAGAAGCTAGTCCCGGGAACTGGAACAAGTCGAATAAAGAATTTTGTGAGCACATGGAAAAATGCCTGTTAATGTTCCTCACGTTTAACAATATATCTACAGCTCAGGGATTAGTATTTCCTTCTCTATCGGTCCATTGTATTAGAAATAATGAAGCTTTCTATTTTCTTATAAGTGTAGTGGGAGACCGGTAAATAACTTTTTTCGAACTTTTTGGGCTAATGCTTAGTCCTTTTCTGGTGATAACGATCCTAATATATAGATTTAGCCAGGGCTAAAAGCGAAGCTCCCATTAATAAATTTATAATTTGAATCAAACGATAAACTTGTAATCCAGAAATCAGTTAACTTAAGGGCACATTCATGTGACTTTTGAGCGAAAGGATAAGTTTAATGCATCAGTCAATTCTACCTGCGCCCAACCTCCCGGGCTACTGCGAGGGATTTGACCGCCTTGTCGGTCCCGGGGGTGGGACATTTGCAAATTTTTCACTGCCTGTGGGCCGGGCATTTGCCAACCCCGGGGCCATTCCCGTGCTTTCAAACACGCACGCGGTTTCCTATCAGAATGTAACTACACAGAGGGTTTTACTGAAAAAAAAAAAAGCAGATTGGCTAATCCGTCAAGGACAGGAATAAATTGAAGAGGGTTGTAAAGGTATGTTCTCGATTTTATGCTTGCATTTCTTCATTGCTTATCAAGCCAAAATTATTACATAGCGAAATTGGAGCTATCGATGTGAATCAACGTTTTTTGGTTATTGAATCAAATTTCTGTTGATATTATTTAAAGAACATTCTTTCA
>CALNXK010000066.1:902500-967500 GCA_942486035.1 Porites lobata
GACGTGTAACTCAACCTGTTATACTTTTTATACATCACATCTGAGGTGAAACAGTACCATGAGGCGCTGTTTTTATCATACAGACCTCGGACAGAATGCAGTATTTCACAATTTTGCGATACAAATTGCACTCACAGCGAAACCGTTGAAAAAATTTCCAAAATCACCTATAAGGCTAGCCGGTTCTCACTTTTGACAAGCGCCAAAGTCGACTGTTTAAATTATGATTAATAGAGTTATACGCTTCAACAAAATGGAAAATTTATTGTGTTTATATTTTATTTAATGGTTTTATAACGATGTGTAATCGTCAAAAGCGTTTGATACGCGCGTCATTTTGACTACTCCTGCATGGATGTTCATGAGCGACTGAAAACAAACGGCATAGCGATAAAAATTGCAAAAGAGACTACTAACAATCAATAAAAGGAAAATCATTCGGTGAAACATATACAGAGACAACAATTTTCATTCATGAAGACAAGTATTAAAGTGTCCCTGAAAATCCTTGTTTATCTTTTTCATTTTGTAAGCCGGCTTCCCGGTGTTTGCTTCAGCAAAGTAAACAAGTTTCAAGATGCTGCATAAGTTTTCCGCACGAACTCACCTGTCAAGTTTTGACCAATCAGAGCATAAAAATTGGACGTAGAGCGTGACCAACGCGTGACATTGGTGAGAAATGTCAAAAGCAACTGGCATGTCTTCCCTGGCTGTAAAAACTGGCTGAATTTTAGCTTCCGAGGTCAGTTTGAAATCAACATTTTAATTTTGCGGCACATACGAAACACAACAACTTTTTTTATATGAATTAACAAAAAGATAAACTTGAGCCTGCGATCATTTAAAAACTAGTAACTTGTCAGCGGATAACTTCAAAAAGATATTTGACCTCGATGGGTCGACACCTGAGCCCACGATACGGTCAGGTGATACTGGTCAGCGGATACCCTGTTTTGACAGCTGTCAATTGATCACAACATTGATGCGCAATATCAGTCTTCCTGTGCTCGCAAACTGGCTAGAAAGTGTGAGGATTAAACACTGGTTTGCCTGTGGTGCGGACGGACGGGCGGGCGGTGTACGGTCTCGTGATTACCAAATTTTCTGGGATGGGTAGATTTACTTACCCATGGTGCTCCGCAGGCGCGCTTCGCGCGCCAGAGCTCCGCTATTATGTTTTAATTTTTCCTGATGATATTTAATCATAGGTTTCCAGGTGTAACAACAGGGCTTACGTTCAAAATGTTTGATTTGTGATCAATAACGATTTCGCCTAAGCCAAATGCCTTTCACTGTTTCAGGCTTGATATAGTGGCTTCCAACGCGTCCGTAGCTGAAAGCTTTTTGAAACCAAGTCCTTCGCTGCGTTTATTACCATCCGATTTGAATTTCCTGTTTGTTACCAATTTCCCATGTAATTAAAGGGAGTTGGTGAGACACTTGACCTTCATTGGCTGAAGGCTTAAAAGAAGGGTGGAAAGAAATGTTCTTGACTACTTGGAAGGGTCTACATAATTTTTTCCACTCACGTTAACTTGCGTTCCCCATCACTTTTCTAATAATGCTTCTCTATCTCGGTCCCTTCTTGCCAGTTGCAATGGATTGCGCCATCACCTTTTGAGTGAGTTACCAGCAAGGTTGGTGCAGTGGTGAGAGCACTTGCTTCTTATTAATGTTGTCCGGGTTGAAATCCCGGTGTAGACGCCATATGTGATTGTGTTTGTTGTTGGTTCTTTCTTTTGCCCTGAGAGGTTTTTCTCCAGTTGCTACGGTTTTCCAATTCAAATTCAAATTTAATCAAGAATGGTAGACGAAGAATCATTGAACATAATGTGGATGCGTTTAACCATTAAATAGTTATTCATTTGTAATTATTCGGTTTTTTTTTACTAGACAGCCAAAGCAACTGAGAAATTTTCCGAGCTCATGACAATCAGTAAAGTAACTTTAATGACCTAATAACAGGTACTTTGTTACTACTTAGTACTGTGTTTACTTTATTGCGAGAGAGTCAACATCAGTGATGTGTACAGTACCACAGATGCGCAAAGAACAGATGAGGGCCAGAATGATTAACAGCATTCATGTAAAGCTTTTGCATTTGCCGGTAAAAAATTATTATTGTTCTCAAACTCAAGAACAGTAAAAAAAATGCACTTTTTTTCTTTTGCAGATGTCAGTGCAAGGAAGAATTTTCCTTGGATTAATTTTGGTGACAGTGAGGACAGTTGAAGGCAAGCAAAATTATGATTCGTTTGTATTTTTCTCTTGTAAGGTTTTTTCCTCCTTTGTTTTGTAGTCATAACAAGGCAGCTTGGGTCTAGAACAAAATAATTCATTAGAACTGAGGTGTTTGTATGGCCAATCACATTATTTTGAGTGCAGTTGATAATAAATGTGCACCAATAAATTTGTCGTTGACAAGCAAAATGCTGGGGATAAATTGACACGCTGTTAGCCAATTGAAATGCAGAGATTGTTGTTATACATTTATATATAACAACATTACTCCATGTGTGCTTATTTTCTTGTAACATGATGTACATCAGCCGCTACCATAATCTGTCTGGGAAATCTATCAAACAAAAACCATATTTCATTTTATAAGATCTTCACGTATTACCAACCTTTTTTATTGTTTCCTTCAAAAAGTTGTAAGATAATCTAGGACGGGTTACTCCGTCCATTCAGATAGGTTCAATTACTAAATAGCGAGTCCTTCCTTGCTAGCGTACCTTTCAGAACCTTGCCGTAAACCAAACAAGCTTCTTAATTAAGCACAATTGAATCAATCCAAAACTTCATTAATCATTTAAATAATAGTTACTTAATTCCCCTTATTCTAGAAACACAACGTCGACAAATGTTATGCTTTCAACTATAACTATGAGCGGAGAGTTTGTTCTCAACGGTTGCGTTTGTTTGCCTCTTTGTGAGTCTCTATGTTTGTCAACCAATCAAAATGCAACTGATTTCCTTTTTTTTCTGCATTGGTTTACCTCTTTACCAATGGCGCTACTTTTTAAAGAACTGATACTCAGACAAACAAAATGAAATAGTTATTAACGAATTCCTCTCGTTTGTTTGGCTTTTGTCATAAACATATTTTTTTTTTACTCATTAAAATAACAAAAGTGACAAAAGTCAAAAAAATGTTGCAAATTAGTTAAGCGATCTGTTTATCATGAATGATCACTATTAATAGAGCCGGTACGTTTACAAAAAAATACCTAAATACACGATCGATCATGACATGACTTTATTGCAAATCATCATCAGCCGATATAATATCCCAAAAAAATCAATTCTCATCTGATGCTACGGAACCGAAGACAATTTTCATTTGTAAAAAGATTTTGAGCGTCCCAAGTTAGCCTGTCAAGGGAGTATAAAATTTGTGGGATTTTTAACATTGATTTTCGCACATTTATTTGCAGTTGTTCAACCGTGTTTGTTTTCTGTTAATGGCTCCAGTGGGTTCATCAGCTCCAGTGTACATGGAGTCCGTTGTACATGGATCATCACTGTACCATCTAACCACACCGTCAAACTGAAATTTACGATATTTCGTCTACCTCATGATCCCTGGTGGGGTCAAGCTAAGATCCAGGTCCATGACGGAAAAGGGAAAAGTGATACTGTACTGGGAATTTTTTCAGGGGCAAGACTGCCCTTCATCATACAAACAAGTGGTCGGTTCATGATGTTTACTTTACAAAACTCGTATATGGTCACCCCCCGTAACTTTAAGGGAACTTTTATAGGTTCAAGAAAAGGTAAGCGAAAGTAATTAGATATTAATAAGAGAATGAGAACCGCCTAAAAATGCTAATTAGCTCATGATACTCTCGGACGTCGCAACTGATGTGGAATAACTGAATGCGTCTCAAAAGCGATGACAATTTTTCATACCTTCAAGTAAATTAATAAATTAAAATTATATTAAAAATGTTCTTCTGATTGTGACAATTAAAGCCTGTCACCGTTCAATACTGCATAAAGAGGAAAGCTTAACGAAAGAAAAACTGTAAAACAGAGGAATATTTTACAGAGCAGTCATCGATAAAGATAAATAAATAAATTTTACACTCTAAGGAAACATTTAAAAGAATACTTTGGTAACGAAGTTTTCTTTCAAATTTTGAAACTACTCCTTTAACATAATTATTTCCTTTTACTTTTCCCGGTAGCTCAATTTAAATCAAGTGATAAAGATGTAATGTAGCTTGTTATTTATTGACATAAGCAAAGCTATGTAACGATACGCACGCGTACAGAACCGTAAGTATTCTCGATTCAAAAATTATACTCAACGTGGAATGTGGTGGAGTGCAGAATGACGAAAACACGGAAATGGCGAGGGCTACATAGTAACGTAGACCTTACAAATCAAAAAAGTTTTGTTTTATTTTTTCCCAAGAAAAAAATTAAAGAAAAACGATTAAGATGTTATTCCCTCTTGATCAGTAACACTTAATCCTTCCTCTGATGGTCTCGTTAAAATTGAATGAATGAAAGAAAAATTGAATGCGAGAAATGTAGCGTAAATGTAGTACACCAAGGAAACCTTTGCTTTTCAGAAATAACCAACTGTGACCAAAACAACAAAAATACATAATTCCATTCAACTACTGGCCCCGCGGCCTTACTTGAAGGTGCTTTCACAGTTCATACATCAAAGCATTGACTCCAGAAAACGTTGTCATGTAAACAAACCCCTAGCCTGAAGTGCACATTTGCTGTCAAAAACTTTCTGGGAAGTTGTAGGAGTAAAATTTTATAGTACCGTTAGATCAAACTTCAAGAAAACTGACCGTTTATTGGTATATGATGTTAAACTTAGTTTAAATGCGCAAAGATTTGATGACGCGATTCAAATCAAGTATGTGATATCATAAATGCAGCTCCCCTGTATTCTTTCTATCAGTCCTTACTGACTATCAGTTGATTTTTTCCCGAGTTTGTAAAGTGGGACGTTTTACAACAATGTGAGATAGTATTGAAACGCTTAAATTTCAAAAGGATGGCCTGAAACGATAACACCAGGCATGTCTGACTTACGGAAAACCAATTTCAGTTACAGTGTAAATTAAAAGTATACCCTTACTTATCTCAAACGTCGAACTCACGAATACCCTCCAATCTAGCTACTAAAATTCTTGAATATCGTTTAGCGTGATGTTCTACAAGAGAGTAATAACTTATCTTTTGGGAGTCTTATTAGACTTAATCAACTCTAATTTAATTAACTTGCAACCTGATATGACTTGAAATCGGGACATCTTAAAACCTGCTAAATTTTCTTTTTCAGAAAAGCCGAGGATTAGGGTACCGTTGAAGGAGTTGCGAACTGTACCAGAGCATTATCTCTGGTTTCTGCTGGAAGGTACCCCACCGATTAACTTGACTCTAATGAATACATCAACATCTTTGAAGGGCGGTTTGGTCATAAAAGGATTCCAACTAAATCGGACGGGTACCTACCAATACACTCTACTGGCAGAAAATGAAGAAGGAAGTGATTCAAAAACGGTTGAAGTAACCGTTGTGGGTAAGGATTCAATACTGTTAAATTTCTTTTCAATGTAGATAATTTTAATTAATAATTGTTAAAACAATTATAGTAGTTTGCACAAACACTGGTGTTGGATTTTGTTCTCATTTTATTCGTTGGTGATTCGCTTCCATTCGGTGAAAAAAGAAATGCAAGAATATTTAGACTAGTTGCCCTTGTACATGTTTCGCCATTATTTTGAACACGGGTAATTTGTGTCCATTAAGGTTTGTAAACAAAAAAAGATTTACCAAAATATAGAAAATTTGGGTTTTATCCTTGGTCAATGAGCACACATGAAAACTGGTTATTGACTTTTAATAATGCATATCGACGTGTATCGCTCTCTTGAAAAATTCCCCTACAAATTGCCTCATTCAAGCGTCTATTCCTTTTGCAGATTGCAAGCATTTGTGTCACAGTACAGGTTCGATTACACGTTTTGGCCAATTAACCAACGAACACGACTGTAGAAGAAGCAACATAACAAATAACTGGAATTGCATTCCAACTACAGCCACTAAATTGTAAGTGTATTTTCTACTTTACCTTAAATTAATTGGCCTATTGTTTTCTTATTTTACAACTTTGGACCCCTATTTACGTTTTGTTAGACTATCAAATGCTCCAAAATGATCCCAAAAGAAATTAAATATTTTCTCACTACTACTATTTTTATTTTAACGAGAAAAGAACGTAGCTTTCTAGTTATGAGCGCTTTTGAAACTGACGATCAACCTGGGACTTTAATTAATTTCAAATGAGCGCGTATAGAATGCGAAACTTGCCCTTTCATTCACAATGTAACTGAGAAATTTTTACGCATTCATCTTCTTAAACGTTATCTAAAGCTGTGGCACGCTATTGAATAAGATGCACATGGGTCAATCAGTGAGATTACAGGGCGACAAATGTGGAATTCATCAAAACCTGATGCTAGCTCTTTCAACCTTCCGTATTGTTCTGATTGTTCAAGCCACCGTGAACACATTCAAGGTTTTTTTTTACACCAAGGAATCACAGAGCTTTGTAAAACCTTCGTCTTTTAAATCGCGGGCGCTCAAATTCTCCACCAAATCAATAATAAACGCCGTTCTATCGACTAATTTATTTATTTATTTTTACACTTTGTCATGTTCGCGGCCTCCAATATCGTTGCCTTTACACACCCACATGCAAACACATTCTCGAATCCCTTGATTCGATCAAACGAAGGGCTTGCGCTCAAAACGTCTGCTTTTCAATACTTTTACGGTTCTAAAACTGACTTAAGGCCATGTGGAACAACTATCTATGAGGCAAATTTTGCTTGTGCTTCATCTTTCAAAACGCTTATATGTCGGCTCTCTTAGAGGCGATTTAGATGTGATTTTGCAGAGACGTTATGAAATGATGGAAGTTTAGGAGAAATGTTTCTTTTTTCGGTAGATCGCTAGATCGCGCTTTACAGCGATTGAAAGTCACAGTTGTCCAAACTAGGAAATCGTGATTTTATGTCCAAGTTTGCCGAAAGAATAGAATACAGCACTGTATGATTTTATTAGTAGATGACCTGTCTAAAACTCTAGTGTGTCATGTATTGGCCATATTTTGCAATACACAGTTTGTCAGCAAGATATAGTCTTTTAAATGGGCAAAAACTTTCATCCCTGAAATTATAATTAACGCTCTATTATCTTTTTTATTTAAGCGCTCTTTCAAAATTCCGCCCAATACACACAACACACTACATGCAGTCTACCAAGTTTACCCCTTTGAATTGCGAGTTCGTGAAGATTTGTATACGTATCTGTGTTGAATTCTTGGACACAAAATTGTCCGAAAATTAAGAATTTGTTCATGCTTAGCGTGCGTATATCGAGTTATGGATGCACGCGGGAAGTTTGGAGAACACGAAAGATGCGTAAGAGTTGCACGAGGCGATAGCCGAGTGCAACTCTAGCTTCTTGAGTGCTCTCCAAACTTCCCAAGTGCATCCATAACTCGATATACGCACTGCTAAAGGCATGAGCAAATTCTTTTATAACATAGCTGACAAAAATGCTTGCTTTTTCATGAACTGCAAAATTCTCGTAACGCGCTACACATTAACAAACGGTTCTATTGGGTGATTACGAACACGCCACAATCGTCTAGTTTGAATGAAAATATTCTTTCTGTAAAACTGAGAAAGAAAATTTGCTTCTTTATTCGTTAACGATCAATGGAAACTAAGCAGAAACAAAGGTAAAAGAGTCTTAAAAGTTCTCCTAAAGTTAAAATACTGTTAGTAAGAAGTCGTGGAGTATGGTTTGGATTTGCTGAAAAGATGTTTACGTTTTGCTCGGCGAAATCCAGAAAACATGTCTTTGCGAAGACGACTGTCATCCTTCTTTAAACTCATATTCATTTACGAACATGGGCTGCTCATTACGGCTTCTTGAGAAGACCTGGCAGCAGTTGTTTTTGTGAGTAATAAATTTATGTCTTCTTGTGTAATTTGTGTTGTTATTGCGAGAGAAATTTTCCTGCTTCAGTCGGATTGTCCGGAGATAACAAAAGTGCATAACAAATTTAAAAACAACAATAAAAGCGGAAATTTTACCTTTAAATGTTTTTGATGACCAGTTCGTGTCTGTTCTGTTCCCAGTGAATGTCTTTCGGCCAAAATTTGCTGCAGCTGGTCTTCCGACAAATTGCGAAACGCGCAACTTGCGAGTTTTTTTTAATTCGACTTTATTCTTGCTGCTTGTTGGATCAGGACCTAAAAGGTCAATGCCGATAGAAAAATTGGGCACTTCTTCGCTGGTTTCTTCCATATTTTAAAGAGAAGGAAAACTGCACTGCAACTTAAAAGACGACAACTTTGCAGCCAGGTAAAAAAAGAATGCTTACGTCATCTTATTTACGCACGGGCGTGCGTAAATAAAGATTTTGTTCATAGCGGCTCAATAGGACTTATATAGGGCAAGCACGCGCGCTATGTTATAATTCTAATTTTGACACTCCCGTAGGTGTCCTGACAAAAGTACGACTACTAAGCATGATATGTAATTTTGGTAATTATATGGTTTCACATTCTGCGTTTTAATATATTTTGGTTTTTGCGGTGAATGTTTTCGAGGATTTTTTTAGGCGAAAAAAAAAGTCGTACAGATAGTTTTGGTATTAAATTTGGTTGCAATTTCTAAAAGGTTCCCTCATTTTTTATTTCCGTATTATTGAAAATCACACAGAAACAAAGTTTGATTCAGATACCGTTTGTTACTTTTGAATAAACATTTTGTTCGCAGTCTGCGTGTTACTCGTTCACGTGAACATCTTAAATTATGCGCTTATCTTTTTTCCAGTTATGAATGTCTCGTAAACCTGTCGATACCAGTCGTTTTACTGCGTGCATACACTTAAAGTAAATGCATAAAAATGAGCCCACAGGGTCCCCCTATAATGATTTTAATAATCATCACCATCATTATCATTATCATCATTATTATTATCATCATTATTGTTATTATTATTATTATTATTATTATTATTATTATTATTACTATCGTCGTTGTCATTAAAATACAATTATATCCTCTATCTACTAAAATAACTCGAATTGGTAAAAAGGTAGTTTGCCAAAATTGAACATCTCGGATTGTTTTATTTTGTTGGTTCTTTAATTTATTCGCGTAAGATCCATGTGGTATTTACATTGGCAAGCAGTTAATCAATTCAGGTCTTCGATGGAATATTTTTTGCTCGGGCCGTTTGCATGATGCGGTTGACTTTCTTCACTTTAACTTTGCTGCAGGGATTTATCTTCAAGCAAGATCGAGAAGCTCCCGCCAGGAATATTCGCGAATCTTTCTTTCATGGAAAAGCTGTAAGATAACCCGTGTTTCTTTAATTTTATTATTTGAGGATAGGATAGTATACAGCTATCCCCCGGAAGGGCAGGTTACAGTGGTGGATGACGGAAGGCGTCCCTTAGGGGGATCGTTGTTTACATATTTAACGAATCAGTTAATTTTGTAAATATTAGACATTACTTAGTATTAAGTGCGTTATTTTCGTTTTAATTGACAGTGGTTCCGGGGATCTCTTTGCTGCAAATTCTACCAGAAAATGATTTTCTACCTAAAAGTAGAAAGGGACATAAGCCAAACTTGTCTCTTTCTTGTACTTGTTAGTAAAACTGCTTTATTTGCGGCTAAAATTTCTTCTTCGGAAAATGTGGCAAAAAAAGACGGCCGTAGCATTAATATTTCTTAGGGTTAATTGGCGTGCATGAAATTTTTTCATTTACTTTTCCCTTGTGCGAATATTTTGTTTGTACTTCGCCCCCCCCCCATAAGTTTTCTAATGGTCCGTCCCTTAAAACAGGTACCTCAAAACAGGTACGGTACTTGTTTGGTACATATCAAGTTTCTTATACTCAAATGTCACTCTCCTGGATATTAGGATCGAGACTTTTGATGGCAGCCTGATAAGACAATGGGAGGTTAATTCTATTCACTAACTGTTTTTTTCCGTAGTTTGTCAGTTACTCTCCGGTCCAAGCACATTTTGGCTACATTTTGTGACAATGATGTGGCGAGAAGTCATTACTTTCTAAACACAAATTGCAATACGCTTTTGTTTTATTTTTTTGTAATAATACTAGTTTCGCTAAGACAAACTCCATGAGTCGGGCACGAAAAATATCGACTAGCTCTTTTCCACGAAGCAAAATTTTTAAGAACCGTTTAGGGGATTCTCACAGACCCCCGTATAGACACCAGCTATGTTTATTCTGTAGAGTTAAATAAGCAGCCAGTTGAAAGGGAAACCGTTCTTTCGGGAAGTCAATTCAGGTAATAAACGGCAAGATAGGGAAGGTAATAACATTTTTTCAATGTGCAAAATTTCGTTTAACCTCGTTTTAGGGGTATTCCTTTGGTTGAATGCGTCATGCTCATACATACGTAGATGCATGTACATGATGCGTTTCGATAAGAATTAGGAATGCCATTATCTCTCAAAGGAATATAATTTAAAGTTATTAAGACATTTGCTATATGCACATAAGTGACATATAAATATCAGTCTTTTAACACGCTGAGTGCTACTGATATACATCGATTTAAAATAGTTAGATTAGGAGGCTTCTTGTTTCCATGGTGTTAGAGGGAAGAGAAGTAGATGTAGCCACTTTCTACACAAAAAGTTTCATCGTCTCCCCTTAAGTAGTTGCAGATGCAGGTGCACAGAGGAGCACTAGCAAAGTCCCATGGGTAAGAAATCTTGCTAACCCATCAGTAAAAGAGACTTAGGTTTGTGACTTCAAAGTACGTACACACTTTCGTGAAGACCTTTGGGAGGGGTAGAGAAGTCTTGACGGGCTTTGGAAACTTTACTAAGTGGCAAACCGCATGGCTTAAACGTCGTTTTGGGAAACCCGCGTTTTTTATGGTGGGAAGTTGCATTATTTGACAATTGTCGCTTTGAAAATGAGATTTAAGCTCAAAGCCATTGAGCGATACAATGTTTGGACAGGCCTTGAGTTTTAATCTTGAGAAAAACAAAACACACCGGCGAAGACTTAGTTTTGATAGAAACTTCAGTGCCATTCATATGCAAGTGCATGATTCAGGGGCACCCAACGAGAATATAGTTCAAAAACACTTAAACATAGCATGGTTAAACGTATTTTAGTATTTAAACGGTAGGTATAGGCATATTTTTATCCCCTAAAAATTTTTCATCTGTTCGGATTTCCTAGCTGAAAGTCTAGTGATCCGAAAATTATAGGGATCAAAACTTACCTTTTCGAAAATTTCAGCCAGAAAAAAGGCTTCCGAAAATTCTAGGTGACCTTTTTAGGGTAAAAATCCGTTAAAAATAGGCAAATGTACCATTTTTTGGATGTTCGAAAATCCTAGGAGAGGCAGGCAAGCAAGAAATTTTACAACAAATGTTTCGAAAATTCTAGACCTCAAATCGTCTTCCGAACAGATATTCGTCCGAAAATTGTCGTTGGGTGCCCCTGATGATTTTTATCTTTAAAGATGTAAGATCTCTATTGAAACTCCAGCCTCGCTTTCACTTAAGGCTAGGCTACTCAGTGCACAACTGAAAAATAGTCTGTTGAAGAGCGGCCGAGAGTATGAATCAAGGCGGAAGGGCTGGCACAGAAAATAGTCAAGGAAAGCTGCTCAACAGCTAGAGAAAAAAAAAAGTTTAATCATCCTTCCAGCTTCAATAGTTCTTGCAGACGTGACGGTTAACATGTTGTCACGCTTACGACCAGACTTTTTAAGATTTTAACACGAGAACAATGTGTCGGATTAATGCAATCGCTACAACTACCGGTGAAGGAAGAGTTTTTTGCTCTCTTAAGTACCTGTCTACAAACCCTTGTCAGTTAGAATAAACGAAATGTTGATGCCTTCAAGGTTTTTGATGTAGCTTTTTTTTGTATCACGAGAGTGAGTTAGTCAATATCACCATCTTGGATATTTTCACAAAAAGTTTTATCACACAAACTAAGTTGCTATACGTGCCCCCACTTCTCCCTCTTTCCCTTACTTTGAATCTAAAATAAAACAGAACAAATAATGTAACTAGTCATAGTTGACGCTTCAGCTGTCCCGGCCCCGCTCTGTATGTTGTCAGTCAATTGTATTCTTAGTCTTTGTCAGGGGTAGCTCTTTGAAATATACCGATTCATATTAAAGGTTTTCACACATATTCCGTGCAATAGAAGAGATAAAAACAGGAAACGCAAGATTTCATGCACTGAATCAGGTCGATTTACATTGCTTTGATCTAAACATTCTCAGTTTCCTTAATATTTACTGCAAGAAAAGATTTGATTAGACTAGGGGTAATTTTTCGCTATTTCTCTTGCACTTTTTACTTACAGTTCATTTTATTTCTCCGGAAAGTATAAGCCTTGGAATTTAAAAAGCTTCGACCAATTCATGCTCGCGCGTTCTAATCATTTTTTTTTAACTGTTTAAAGACCATACTTCAAAAGAAACTTTATAGAAAGACATCTGTGAGCAGGTAATACGTTAGTACAGAAATTAATTGTGGGCGAATTTCGGTCATCGACCATCGTTCTGCTAGTGATAAGCTAGGCGTTAATTTACTGTTTTGCATAGGGAAACTTGTTTGTGGAGTAAGTTTTATTCCCCCAAAGAGATTTGTGTCTGGCAAATCTTTTCCAGTCAAAGATTAGTGAATGACAACCTCGTGTCTATTTATATAACGCTTAACGAGGGTTTTTTGGTCCATAATTTTCAAAGACTTCTGCTCCACAGAACGTCACTGGACACAGGTAACGCAAAAAAGTGTCGAAGTATGACTACCCAACGATTTCATGCTGCCCCTGATTAAGGAAATCGCGGTGTGATTTTTCTGGTATGCTGCCTGCATATTTCAACTTTTATCCTTTTCAATACACATACGCTCGAGCTACTAGGATGCCTCCTCGGGTGGGAGTTTTATGTCATAACGGGTGTTAGATGGGTGCATGAAGTTTCTAATTCAAAACATAAATTTCATCCAGCAAAATAAAGGAAAGTAAAAGATAAGCTTCGCTGTAACAAATGTTTTTATTGCAGAAACTAGGTAAGCGAGTTCATTGTTACAATTAAAAAGCCAGAATGGCAATCCACATCCTAACGGGGTATTTGTCTGGATCTGTTCGGGGTGAGCTTGAGGTAACAGTTACGTGCTTGTACTTGTTTGTGCTTATACCCAGTGGAACTGATGGGTTGAAGAGATGCGCCATTAGGCCCCCTTGTGATACATTTAATTATAGATTGACCGGTTTGTTGTTATCAAAGTAGGCCAGGCATAGAGCGTTCGCAGGAAGTTGCTTATCCGAGCTGAATGCGATTTTGGTTTATTGAGCGATTTTGTTTTATTAAGGTCTGACAGTCAATTTGATCACGTTTGATAAATTAGGGAAGAACGTGTTTGAGTAGCTTACATGCCACAAGATAGCATTATGCTTTGCTCGTTGGTTCAGATTGGCATGTTATTATATTAGTTATTTCATTGGCCCTCATTGAGTCTGGTTTCACTCTATGTCCAGTGATCAAGTACCCCATAAAGATTATCCTTCTACAATTCAGCTAGATGTGACCTTGAAATTATTTTCCAGAGCACGCGTTATTAGAGCAAGGAGATACAAATCATGGTTTCTTTTCAATTCTTCCGTTGTCTCGCCCTGAATTAAAACTATATAATATGGGTGAAATCACCTAAGGTGGCAAAGACGAAGAAGGTCCCGTGTTTCTTCCTGTACAGTGCAAGGAGTATCTCCAGAACGGTGTGAATTGGGTGACGAGAAATTATGATGAATGGTTGGCTTAGATCTTATCAGAAGCATACTTAAGGTGTGCCATGAGGAAGGGCTTTCTATCTTGCCGTCATCATGTTGCTGCAATATTCGGTGAGCATTGTGTTCGAAAGGGTTTTGGGGGCTTGTGTGTCTAGTGATTTACCTGCTGTTTTACCTTTGGGTTGGCAAAGTGCACAATGGCTTTACTGGTGTTGAGGAGACGCCTCTCAGTACTTTGTTCGGGTAGGTTGTTTCTCAACTGCTAATTGTGTTTCCCGTTCTCTTTGTAATATTGAAGAATTTAAGTTCTTTCACGTCCTTGTTATAGATGCCAGTGAATGCGCGGACGGTCACGCATAAGTTCCAAAAGTGGATCTTTTATCACCGCATATTTAGGCTTTTCGGCGGTGCTACAGAGGGCTTTAAAATCTGTGTTAGATTCGTCGGGTCCCTGATCTTTGTGTACAGTTGCAGAAGGCTAGTCTTTGAGGCATTACGTATCTTGACTCACAAATCTTTGAGGCCCTCCTAATATACCCAGGGTTGTTTTTCTCTCAGTGGTAGTTAGCTTAACGAGGATTGTAGTGCCTAAAACACCTGGGACATCATTTGAAAGAACAATGTGGTTTGGTTTTCGGCCTTTTCTGCAACCAAGTGAACTTGGGTTTTGCTAGCATCCCTCCAGGTACGTTGTTGGAAGTACCATGTGATCTTCGCAAGATCCTTACACGTGTTTCTTTATTGTCGCTGAGCGATTATCATAGCTTAGGAGATTTGGTGTCATTCATGCACTTGGTTCAATCCAGTGTCGTTCACCACAGGCGGCCCAGACGTAGTATGTGTCACTGAATGAATATATTAATATTCACATGGACAAATTAATGCGATGAGTCGTCGAAACTCCCATGAACTAAAATAGTCCAAAAATGAAAATATAACAAAATAAAGCTAAGATACCTTTTAACTGAACGTATCCTTGTCTTTCCTGGCCGGTTTAAGTGGCATTTTGTTGAGTTTTGCAATTGTAGGTACTATCCACTAAAGAAGAATTAAAGGCTGGCTACAAAACAAACAGACCATCTCCACGCGCCTTCACACGAAGCGCTATAAATTCGAGAATAATCGACGAATCCGCTCCAAATAACCATCGGCTAATCTGCAGCTAACGTGTGCTCCTGCTTCTGGCTCGCTTGCTCCACAAAACCCATCGCAACTGCACAATAATTGTTCGCTCATCAACAACCACTGTTGACCTTTACGCTTCGATACGACCGCAAACGACCAGGTATAATACGCGACGTGAATATTCAAGCTTAGCGACCGCGTCCGCGCGACAATGCAACACTTGCAATGGGAGGGATGGTACAATTGTTCTAGGTCAATCAACACTGAGCGAGGGTCCGCTGCGTTAGTTTTCACCAGAAAACAAAAGGTGATCGCGCGAACGTCCACAAGTTTTCAACAGGGCGGCCCTGGTTTTTGGATTCTTGTAACGTTTGTTTGTCCAGCCGCTTACATAGGTTCTGTCTCTACTGGACCTATTTCCTTAAAGTAATTAAATAAACAGTTATTTCCAGAACACCGACAATATCTTGTCCAAAGTGACGAGGGTGGACAACAATTTGCCGCCTAGGAAAAAGGCAAAATATAGCCTCGGCTATGCAGCTGGTAAGGAAAAAAGTTATGTGCGCGATATTTTTTTTTATTGGTTATGTTTATTATTATTTTGAAAACTCGGGGGCCTCCAACGACGATTTCTTCCTAAATGCATTTAAAACACTTTTAACGCTGTCCAGGGTAATTAAGATCTCTAAAAATGCATTCTAAGTGGCGCTAAAACATAGATCATATTTATAGTTTGTTCATACTAACTATAAAATCGTGTAATGTTAAGCGGCGAAGGCAACGAGAACTGTGAAATACAACAATAGGTCTAATTGCAGCACGCTTTCGTACATTTCCTTGCCGTTGTTTTGCATGACTACGTGAAACGTCCAGAAACTTCGTGGTTTTCACGTTGTTAACGAAATGAGCGAAAATCTTACTCTTGAGCAAACTGAAGTTTTTCAGTTTGCCAAGAGTGGGCACAACCTCCTCGTCACCGGTCAAGCTGGAACAGGAAAGTCAAGAGTGGTTGCCGCAATTCGAGATGACTGTCAACAGCGTGGTCTGCGAGTATCCGTGATTTGTTCGAGTGGAATTGCTTGTCAGGTGTATGATGCAGGTGTCGCTTCTACAGTCCATTCGTTTTACGGTCTTGGTGCTGCAGATCTGCCGGCCGAGCTACTTCGCTCATTTCGTTAACAACGTGAAAACCACGAAGTAAAAAAAGATATCGCGCAAGAATCCGAAAACCAGGACCGCCCTGTTGAAAACTTACGGACGTTCGTGCGATCGCCTTTTGTTTTCTGGTGAAAACTAACGCAGCGGACCCTCGCTCAGTGTTGATTGACCTAGAACAATTGTACCATCCCTCCCATTGCAAGTGTTGCATTGTCGCGCGGACGCAGTCGCTAAAATTGAATATTCACGTCGCGTATTATACCTGGTCGTTTGCGGTCATATCGAAGCGTAAAGGTCAACAGTGGTTGTTGATGAGCGAACAATTATTGTGCAGTTGCGATGGGTTTTGTGGAGCAAGCGAGCCAGAAGCAGGAGCACACGTTAGCTGCAGATTAGCCGATGGTTATTTGGAGCGGATTCGTCGATTATTCTCGAATTTATAGCGCTTCGTGTGAAGGCGCGTGGAGATGGTCTGTTTGTTTTGTAGCCAGCCTTTAATTCTTCTTTAGTGGATAGTACCTACAATTGCAAAACTCAACAAAATGCCACTTAAACCGGCCAGGAAAGACAAGGATACGTTCAGTTAAAAGGTATCTTAGCTTTATTTTGTTATATTTTCATTTTTGGACTATTTTAGTTCATGGGAGTTTCGACGACTCATCGCATTAATTTGTCCATGTGAATATTAATATATTCATTCAGTGACACATACTACGTCTGGGCCGCCTGTGCGTTCACGAGTATTTTTGAGAGAACAGGTCACTTATCTAGAGTCTTAGTGCCTAAAATGTCCCAGTTTTGGGCGCGTTATTAAGCGATGAGACTAAAAGTCTTTTGAACAACTCCTTCTGACACCAAGTTGTGCATTACGAACGGGAGAAAACGAGTTTGTCAATAAACATTGCAAAATTGGATATCCAAAGTAAAATCCAATGAATCAAACCCATTATGCGATTTGCACTCTAACAATGTTATTCGAGGTAGTTGTTCTGTTTTTAATGGCCATTTTTTGGAGCATCGAAGAACGCGTCACTTGGATTCTTTGGTTCAAAGATACTTTACATTAAAATGGTGCGACATCTGTAAAGATTTTAACAAGGAAATAAATGTAGATGTAGTTATGCATACAAACACGATACTGCCGCTCTTGTGGAAGTTATTATTATTTTGCCAAGATAAACATTTCCATTTTATGGATGGAAGTTGAATAAAGTGACAAATAATGCTCAGTTTTTTGTGTTAATAGACAAAGTATTGTTTTAGGGACTTCATCTTGGTATTTTTTGAAATTCAGCGCGCGTCAATTTACCACTTTGTTCTTTCGAAAAACATGTAACTGAAAAAGCAGTTTTTTGAAAAAGAATTTAAAAAAATCATTTGATATTCTGTGGTGAAAGGAAACTACCCTCTTTAATAAAATATCGTTGTCATGGCAAATATGCTCTAGTGAAAGTTAGCCACGTTGTTGTCAACTTTTCAGTTACCGCCTGTCCACTTCTCATTTTGGTCCTACCCAAAATAAATAAATTTTTTTAAAGAATTTTTTCGAAACGTTTGATTTTCCGGAAATTGCCTTCTTTAATAAAATATCGTTGTCATCGCAGGATAATCGAACAGGAGTCCGCATAAACGTTTTTATTTAATGAATTTGTCTTCTCCCGGCGTCAGTGAAATCTGAATGAAACTAAAGCAATACATGAAGGAAACGAAAAAAGAAGAACAGCTAAGAAGAAATCGGCCATGGAATTCAATATGAACACCATTTATTAAAATATCTCTCACTAGTATTGTAATCCAATTTTCAGTTTAGATTGTATTTGTGTAATAGTTTTAAATTCTCGTTTTTTTTTAATGTTCGCTCTTGCTGGTGCTCCCTACAACCCGATGTTCTTAAGTTTTTCTATGTGGAGAAACATATTAAGGCTTGAAAAGAGGCGCGCGAGTGACTTATGGCACCTGCACATGCCAATTGAATATCTCTTTTTCAGCAGTCATAGCACACGCATGGAATTATTGTAAACAGTAAACTACCCATAGGATTAACAAGTTTACAGTTCAGAGGAAAATGTCCATGTTCGCTTTTAGTTTGTGTACGATAGAGATTGAAACTATACGGGTTACAGGAAATTATCCACTTTTAACTGATCAGTGCGAGTTTATAAACACCTGACGCAAATTCACTTCATTTATTTTCCTGCAGGGATTTAGAAGACAACGAGATCAAAGAGCTGCCGAAAGGAATCTTTTCAAATCTGTTTTCCTTGCAGAATTTGTAAGTGAACGACCCACTGTTTCTTTGTTTATTATTTCATATGACCCTCCTGTCCTAGAAAGATCCTAAGACCTCTTGTTGTACCCGTGAGTTGGGGAGGCAAGGTTTGATTAACGTTTACATTTTCGGTTTTTATTTAGCTCTTTAAATGGTTACCTTCTACCACTTTCCTCCGCAAGCCTTAAAGTCAGAAGAAACCATTTTCGGATTACCCGAAATTTAGGCCCTTTCGGTTCAGGTCTGTTTAGATCACGTTATTGAATCGAAAATAGCAAGACACTTTTGCTCCGTAATTTTTTAAGCCCGTTTTGGCTTAAATTGTTTTGGATATGTTTAATACGTCTTCTCTGGACGATGGTCGAGCAGGCAAGAACAGGTATAAAAGATTTCCGAGGGTGACGCCCCAAAGTTGACGTTTGACAGAGGAGTCAAAAGTGAAGTTCGTTTAAATATAGATAGCATTTTCATTTATATATCTTGGTTCGCTGCAAGGATGTGTCGAAGAACTTGCCAACCTTTGGCTTATATCCTGAAAGTTATTATCCGTTGTGGTATGTGTATTCAAATGGGACAGACGGTAAATAATTGATGTTGCTAAGGGTAATTGTATGTCGTAACTGTTTGTCAGTATTATGCTCCAAAACTTGTCGAAAATTTTAGGAGCCATCCATGAAATGAGTACAGTTACTGAAAACAAAAATTAGGAAGCAAAACGAAGCAATGCAAACGTAATTGGTTATATATAAGTAACGAACTATTGTAGAAGCGCGCGCCCACTTAATAAAATTGCCCTCGCACACACGCATACATGCCATTGAAGGGATAAATTATCTAAAGTATCAAAGAATATCATGGCGATGTTATTCAGGCGATAGTCTCGATTTATTTAGCTTTGAGCATTACTAACACCGTAGTCGCCTGTTATTGGTGTAGCACGAATCTCACTCAGGGTTGGTGGGTTTTGAGATAAAGCAGTGCTGGCATTCTTAGAAGAAGAATTAGCGGTCCGCCGTGTTACCGATCGGCTACCGTGTTGATTGTAGGCATCCACGGTTCTGGAAATTCCATTCTACTGTCTCTAATGATGTTGTCAGGATGAGGTATTATGTCAATGGTCTATTTTACCTTACAAGAGTACCAATGAGGGTCTCGGTCAATAAACTTAACCTCCGGCCTTAAAGCGTTTTATGCCCGGTTTTATTAGCTTGATCAGAAACGGCTGAAGTTTGAGTTCGTGAACGTCGTATGTTTCTGTCAGGCTCCTTAAGGTACAACGATCAGATTGCATACACATACTCAAAAAAGTTAAAAAGCTTTAAAAGTACATCAATGTCTCCATACTTGAGTCACGTCAGAAGCACTTTTAATTGCCACCTCTCCAGTTTTTCACCAGGTACTGACAAAACGCTACCATCTATAAAAGCTATTCATTTTCTTAAATCAAATGATCCTTGACCTGTTCATGTGTGAGTGCACGCAACATCTGTTTCCTATCTTTATTCTCTGAAAAAACGCACGCCCATGACCTATGGCGCCTACGTCTGCTAATTCAATGAACACCTTCTGACCAATCACAACAAAGGCATTGTATTATTGATCGGATTAAGGGACTGGTGGCCGAGAAGGCAATGAAATCCATGTTCAATTTTCGTTCGAGCAAGACACACTTGTTACAGAAAATTATCCAACTTGACAGATTACTGAGAGTTGCAACGTTTATTCCTTGATCAGCTGATAGTCTATAAAGACTTTGTAAAAATATTCCATGATTTCCGTTTATCTAATCCACAGTAACTATTTTTTAAATTTCCTGCAGGGATTTGCAAGACAACGAGATTAAGGAGCTCCCGTCAGGGGTATTTTCAAATCTACTTTCCTTGATAGAACTGTAAGTAAACGAAGCAGTAGTTCGTTGTTTATTCTTTTATATGACTGACCTCGAAGAATGCGACTACCTCTTTTGGCACCTTCGGGTTGGAAGAGGGGCGATGGAGAGGGGGTGAACAGTCTATTAATTACCCATAGTTTAGCTTCACCTTTTTCAGGTTTCTTTTTTTAGGTCTTTAAGGAGTCTCTTTCGGCCACAATCCTCTGTGTCCATATAAGTCAGAACCAATCATTTTCGTATGTTTTCATCACGTTATATCTCAGAATTCCTTCGCCTTCCCTCTACTGACTTCCCTGACAAGCTTGGTTGACCATCTATTGCTACACTTTCTTTTTTTTAAATAGTGTTACCAACTTTTCCATAATTTCATTTTTAAAGTTCGTCTGGACTAGACTTTTTGCGATAGCTATGCTATTTTAAAACTGCATTCGTTTTTCCTTAAACGGTGCAAAACATGTGTCAGGCTGATTTTGAACTGCAATTCTTCCTCTCGGTGATCTAGCAAAAAAGAATCGCCAAAGTGCAAATTAAAGAAATACCCCCTCCCCCCTCCCCCAAACGACCCCACCAACAGAGAAGCTTGTCACTAAAAGATGATTCGCAAAAGCTTCACCTACAAAAAAATAAAAAGTATTGCTGCTTTAAGTCTCATTGTCGGAGAAAAGTGGGCAGGGCCCACGGGTCGAGGTTCAAGGCCTATTCCATTCAAATTCCGAACCACAGATTACCTTCCTGATACAATTTTGAATATTCCCTCTTAAAAGCGATTGGTTTGTTTCAATTCGACTTTCACCACTCTTTTTGGTCAATTTGCATAAGAATCCCTTGACGAATTTGGGCTGACTTGTGCATGATATTTTACCTACCTCTATCAACTGAGATGCGATCCATTTGTATTCACGTGATGAATGATTTTAGCTTTTTATGATGCCTTTGCCGAGCTTGCATATTTGCGTCTCGCGTGACCTTTTTTAGCGGATTCTCCGATTTCAAGCTGCGCGGATAACATTTCAAATGAAAATGGTTTTGGTAAGGTACATTTATTTCTGTTTAATGTTCAGTGAGATTTAGATTAGGAACTCCGAGTCCTTTCGCAAGATTGACCACTTTAGTCCGCCCAAATCGGAAAAAATATTGTACAATTTCCCGCCAATTTTTACGTGTCAGACTGTTTAAATAAGCGAACACGTTTGTTCGAATGCTTGCGTGTCATCCATAATTTATAATATGCTCTTAGTCTGCTGTTTCATTTTAAAAGCTGGTTTGTGCAAAAATTGAATTAAGCGACATTTTTCTCACGTGCATGTTTATAACCAATTTTTACCGCGAAATCTAAACATTACTTTTGCCTGATTGAGTTTCACATGCGATGTTTTCTGCAAGATTTACCGCTAACTGCTGAGGATAAAATCTAGTTTGTGCATGTTTTTGTTTTATTTACGTCTGAACAAGTCATGGAAAATCCCTTCAGATTGATTCGGAAATGGAATTAGCTAGATTAAACAAAGTTCTAAAAGCACTGGCCCCGGTTGTTCAAACGTTGGATAGCGCTATCCACCGGATAAATCACTATCCAGCAGATAGCGTAACTGATTTCCGTAATACTCACCCGCTGGATAGATCAGCGGTAAGGGTACTGACGTCCTGCATGACTACAGGTATCAGGAGTTTTCTATCACTTTGATAGAAAGGGGATACAATACCAAACTGCCATCGAAGACCGATCATCCACCCTTACCAACCAACTCAACTAGTTCCCTTTATGTTGTTCTTACTATGTTTTTAGACAATAGTTCGCCGTGAAAAGAGTAAAATGTTCCTCCTTTTATGTAGTTACTACGAAAACAAGTCAAACTCGTCCCAAGGTCTTTTTGGTTTACGGTTCAATAATCTGTCAATTTTGTTGCACGATTGACATCATCAGTTCAATATCGCAAAATTCTTCCAAATTTGGTCGACAATAGCTGGTTATGATGAATTATTCGTGGGATTTTAGCCAATCAGAAACGGCGAAATATTTTGAATGAATACTGTAATAAAAGTTTTCATTACATTTATGGTTAGTGATATTTTGCATTTATGGCTGGTTTAAATGAGTTCAGTTGGAATGTACAGGGAACAAATATTACATTTATGGTTGATTATTACATTAACGGGTGAAACAACAACACCGTCATTTCTTTTTTTATTTTATTTCCATGTTAGCAAAATTTTCCCTTAATCTGACTTGTTGAGAGTTAACGAGACATTTCATGAAGCTTAAAAATTATATAAAAATTTTTCGGATGTAAGATAGAACGCATGCACAGTGGCTGGGTCGTTTGGTATTCTGTGGTTGAGAACATTAGCCTCTTTGATAATTTACCCTTGTCACGGCAAATATGCGTTAGTGAATGTTAGCCATGTTCTGTTCGATCTTTAACACAATTAGCGAGTCCACTTACCATTTTGGTCTTTCGGAAAAGAAATAACAACCAAGGAAGCTAATTGTTTAAGAAAAAATTTAGAAATTTTTTGTATTGTTGAAATTACCTTCTTCAATAAAATATCGTTGTCATGGCAAGATAAAAGGGTGAAAGTTTTTTTAAATAATGAATTTGTCTTCTCCCGGCGTCAGTGAAATCTGACTGAAGTTTTAAAAAACATTCGAAGGAGCCGCATAAATTAAACAGCAGAGCAGCTAAGAAGAAATTAGCCATGGCAAGAGACTATAAAGGGGACAGAGAGAGCATCCCCCATATACACCCTATTCCATAGGTAATTCGTCTCGAGTTATTTTTAGAATCGGGATAAAGTTACCTCGCGCCAGGCGTGGATGTTTCGTGGAGGTTTCGCATGACCAAACACCGTACGCGTGCAAAACATGTCGGGCGAGAGGCAATGAAAGCGTAAAAAGATCGAGAGCATTCCTGAATATTGAAGCGAAATGAGTCGGCACTCACCTGGGAAAAAGGAATCGCTGGACTCTTTGACAACCCGTGAAGTCAGTTTAACTCGAAGTTGTCTTAACCTCAGTGCTTTAATAAAATGAGAAATTTCGCCGGTCTATTGAAACCGGTCGTTTGTACAATGTAGGGAGTTTAAGATCCAACGACGCGGACGACAACTAGAACGTCAAAAAAACAATAGGTTTAATTAGCAAACCAGCAACTTCGCACGTGCAATACACTTTTTTCTTCATTTCTTTCCCGTTTTTGCACGACTACGACGTGAAAATACCTAATTTCGCGTTTTATGGAGGACGTAAATAAGCAGACGAAATTTTATTTCTCTTTCTGAGCTTGAATATGGTCCCTTGAAATTCAGCTTTAGGAGGGTTCGCCTACAATTGACAAAGTAAGTGGGTAGGAATAATCGCTATAAAGACTGAAAAAAATAAACATCAAACCAGAAATTGCTCCCTTCAAACTGTAAATTATAAATGATCCTGAGAGAATATTCAGTGTGTTAAGGATTTCCCTGCTCTACTGTTAGCTTTATACAAGAGAGGAAGGGCGATTCTTTTTTAATTTCGCAGAAATCTCGCTGTAGTCGTTTTCGTCGACAAAAGGAATAGCAAAATCGCTCTCCGCGTCTTCCCCCATTTTGTTCTGCGTCATTTCGTGAAGGACGCGTGGCTCTCAGCGTGGGTCATTCACGCGGAACACATTCGCGCTATGTGATTGGCTGTTGTCTAATCCCCTTTGAGATCTGTGGTGTTAAAAATAACTCGAGACGAATTACGTATGGAATAGGGTGTATATAGGGGATACCCTCTCTGTCCCCTTTATAGTCTCTTGGCCATGGAGTTCATCATGAACATCATTTTTTCCAATAACTCGAACAATAATGCTGATGGTTGCTTTAAGCTTCATAAGTATCCAGAAGTTTGTTTTTTTTTTTAATTGCACAACTATGGGAAATTACCCCTTGATCACTGGTATTGCAATTCGCGTTTCTAGTTTCGTTGCTCAGTAATTTTGCTTGAGTTCTTATTTTAAGTCTTCGTTCTTTTTTGGAAGATTTTGTTTTCTCTACAACCGATCTGACCGATGTTCCACAGTACCTTACATATATGTGGAAAGGTATGATCAAACTCCCCACAAGGATAGATTCTGTCCTGTTTGAAACTCTGGTATGATTGAAGACGAATTTCATTTTCTCTTGCATTGTCCAAAGTATTCAATCCCAAGGGAAAAATTCTACAATCAAATCCAACACAATTTTGTCGATTTTAATCAGCTATCTTCTACAGAATTATTAATTAAATTGTTGAATTCACAGAATTTTTCTCTAAATTCACTTTTGTTAAAATTTGTCTCATTATGTCATGATTTCGTAATAATTGGTTATCAAATCACACTGATGACACTTGATTGAGCAGTATTAATTGTAACTTTATCTTAAAGCTTGCAATACTGTAACTTCATATAGTCATGCAAATAAAGCATATGTTGTTGTTGTTGTTGGCCGCAGGTAGGTAGGTAGGTAGGTAGATTCTTTATTTAAGACTCGGTAAAATCTTCAGTAATAATAGAGTAAAAATCTAATTACAATTAATTAGACTAAAAACTATCGACATACTGTTTTACAAGACCGATTGAGAGTCCGACGACTCAAATACATGTTTGATTTGCTCTTTAAATTTCCTGACTGATTTAATTTCTCTCACATTTTCGGGTAAAGCTTAAGAGTTCCACAACAAAGCACCGCTGTAACTGAAACTTCGTTTCAAGTAGTTAGTACGCGGCCTGGGCAACGTCAATTTGTGAAAGGAATTGCGCAAATCGTAGTCTGTGCTTCGTTCGTGAAATAGGTTCTGCAAGTACACTGGAGCTTGTTCATTTAGAGATTTAAACATCATTATTGCTTATTGGCTTATTGGCTTTTAGCCAGCAGTAGTTCTAAGTTAGTCTCTTGCTCAAGGTCAACTAGAGAGGAACCAGAAATGATAATAGTTGTATCATCTGCGAACATTTTAGTGCATGCTGAATTAAGGCAGTTTGGAAGATCGTTTATATAGATTAAGAAGAACAAAGGACCGAGAATACTACCCTGTGGGACTCCGCATCTTTTATAGTTCGCTTGCACCGGACAATACGCCATTAACATAACATTTCTGGCCGCAGGCGTTTTTTTGACGCAAATTTGTGTATGAATCATGCATTCTTGTCATGAAGTATGTTAAAAATAACCTATTCTTGCAGGTACCTGCAGAAGAACAAAATTGAAGAGCTTCCGCATGGGATTTTCACCAATTTAACTGAGCTACGCTACTTGTAAGTTTTAACTTTTTACGTGTCATAGGTCTTGTTTCAAGTTCCCTCAAAAAACTGAAGATCTTAACTGTGTGCTCAATGCCCTCAGCTCTTGGTCTAGTCTGACTCTCACCTAGCACTAATTCCCACCAAGACCAAGACAGTGGTTCTGTCCACCGGTAGCCCCTTCCAGGTGTTCAAATAGTAAAGAGCGCCGGTCAGCGAGGAGCAAATTAAACTGTACACCGGGAAGACGGGGGGTGGGGGCGAGAGCGAGGGAACGCTTGTAAACATTCTTTAATAACAAAGGGTTGTTCCGGTGTACTGGATTTCGGTATACCCTCCTATTGGTCGATTATGACACCTTCTATTTATACCTTATTAATATTCAATAGACTTCGCGCACAGTATATAAGCATGTGTTAATTATTCACAGTTGTCAGTTTGACTAACTTTTGTTGGAGTTGCCTCACCGTTTCGGGTGCGCGTCCGTCCCAACGAGGTCGAATGCTCGAGTCATGGTCCAAGAAATGTTTCTTCATCTTCTTCAAGGCTCTGCTCGTGCCACTTATTTGCTCGACTTTAACTTCGTCGACATCTCAACCTGTTTTGCAAGCTTAGCGGCAGCCGAAGATGATAGACATTCAAACTGCGAAATTCCACCACGTCTGATCTACTAAACTAGACAGAACACCCAGGTATTTTCAGTTTTCGTTGTTGGATTTGCATTGGTTTAGGGAGCCGTATGTTTGGTCTTTTTGCTGGTTGTTTGAATTCTCATTTAGTTCGTTTGGACCAGTGCTGGGAAACCAGTTAAGCACGTGCTGGGTAATTTATTTGCTTTTACTATCGCACGTCTTTCTTTTTTTCTGTAATCTTGCGTTGTGCAGTATTTTGTTATTGTAGTTGTGCTTGTTTTCTTGAATATTTGGTAAATCATTTATTTTATATTTTTGAACACTTGTTCATTTTGGTTGAGGACCGGCTAGTTAAAACCTTAAGCTTTTGTGTCTTTGTGTCGCCAGGTGACGTGGCTTTCCTTTTGAAAAGAGGAACCTAGTTTGAGCGACGAGTTTGGGAGCATTGCCCAGTGTGCCACGTGGTGCCGCGATATTTTCTACCGAGGACTCTTTGCCTATCAGATAGTGGTTATAAGAGAGAAGAGACGAGATAACGTTTTGGTCGAGGGCTAAAAGATTTTTGCGTTGCTGTGCCACGCGGTGGCGTTAGGAAAAAAATAAATAACATCGGTCACGATCCGAGAGAGCGGAGTCGTTCTTTGCCACGGGGTGCCCACTCCCCGCTCTTTTACTTGCACCACTTTTTTCGCGCGGGTTTGACTATCGTTCCTCGTTCTTTGCTCCTAAACCGCACGGAAACACTTGCTACGCGGTCTATCGCGGACTGAGAGAGCGGTGCGGCTCTGTGCCACGAGGTGGCGTTAAAAAAAAAAAAAAAAGGACAAGGATTGGTCGCGGACCGAGACGGTAGTATCGCTCTATGCCACGGGGTGGCGATAAAAAAAAAAGGATCGGTCGAGGACCAAGGGAGCGGTGTCGCTCTGTCCCTCTTTTTTTTAAACGCCACCTTGTGGCAGAGAGATCGGTCGCGGACCGAGAGAGCAGTATCGCTCTGCGCCAAGGGGTGGCGTTAAAAAGGAAAGGATCGGTCGAAGACCGAGAGAGCAATATCGCTCTGTGCCACGGGGTGGGGTTAAAAAAAAAGGATCGGCCGAGGACCGAGAGAGCGGTGTCGCTCTGTGCCACAAGGTGGCGTTTAAAAAAAAAAAAAGAGAGAGAGAGAGAGATCGGTCGCGGACCGAGAGAGCAGTATCGCTCTGTGCCACGGGGTGACGTTAAAAAAGAAAAAAAGGGAGAAAACAAGATGATCGGTCGTGGACCGAGAGAGAGGTGTATCGCTATCCTCGTTTCGGTATGAATAATGCATTACAAGGTAAAAAAGGACGCAACTCGAAAGGGGTTTGGGAGAGAGCTGATTCTAGAAGTCTTTGCTGTTTCAATTAATAAAACGAGGACCGTTCTTAGGACGGACGCGCACAGCTCCGTGCTCCATACCATTGAACAGCGGTAAGTCATGGCTGAGCTGTGCTTTAAAGCGGGCCATATTTAGCATACTTGCCCAGAGGAACGGGCGAAGGAGGCCTGGTTACCGTGATTGCCATATATACTTGATCGTTTCGTTGGGTTTATCGACAAATTTACCTTTTTTTCTGGTGTCTCTGTGGTCTCGAGGTTGGAGAAGTGACCCCATAAGCGTTTTGCCTATAGGCATGCCCTTGAGCCCGATTACTCGGGCTACGGTGGTCATTTTCTCCGAGCTCGGGTTTACAGTCTCTTTACGTTTTGCCATCTTTTGATCGTTTTCTTCTCGGTTCCATTCGGTGAAGAAACGCCGATATTTGTGCCTTTAACGTTACTGAGAGTAAGCAGATACAGACATGTTTAGTATCTCTGGATGTAAACTCGAGTTCGGGGAAAATGGCCACTAAGTGAAAGGATAATATCTTTAGGGCTTATATCGGCCCATATTATCGGGCCCGTTTACTTATACCTGGGCATAAGGAATAGGGGCGTAGAAGCACTGAGTGGGGTCTTCGATAGTCACCTTTTAAGTAACGGTGTTCACAGCCTGTCACTGGTGCATGACTGAATGATTCATTGAGTTGAGAGCAATCCGGGCGTATTTGGGATGTATGCGGTAAACGTTTTTCGCCATTTTGTCTTCTTGGGGACGCTAGAGCCAAAGAGGACGAGGTTTCAGGTTTATGTGTTGGCACGTTTCACCAGGTTTTATATTTGTGAATTATGGTAACACTTACTACCGCTTGTGGAAGTTTTTTTTTCGATTAGCTGTATTTTGATTCTCACAAAAGTAACAAGGGTGACTGATTTGGATGTGACTTTGTATCTGTACCCTCACTCTTCGGTGGTAACTCAGTATTGAGTGGTAGGCTTGGTGTGTGGTTGTGATCACTCCCGTTTCGTTCAGAATAACTTCTTCATTAATGTTCACAAAACTACTGGACAGGAAGTTCCTACAAGCATTGTTCTTTCTGTTTAATGATTGCTAAATTCGGGGTTGTTTTCCCTTCGACAAGTTTTGTCGCTCTTAAACTGGGTGGAGTGTTCTCGAATACAGTTCATTATTCTGTGAGGGCAGCCTTGTACATGGTTTAAGGTGACTCGACCCAGTTTTTTTGGGGGGGGTACCATCCTACTTTGAAGCTCTCTGGTATCCCCACCTTTACTTTTATCGTAAGTCTAACACATAGAATGGATAACATATAGATCAATCTGCAATATGAAATAAAATTTTTGGCGATCGGAGTAAATGTCACGTGGTTATAATGCCACGCCCCTTTGAGGTCTGAGTCGAAAATCGGCTGTTGCCGGCATTTTTTTGTGAAAATCTCTCGGCTACACATAGTGCGCATTAGTGCCTTGCGCTGAACAGAGTTTCACCAAAATCGCAAAGACCCAATTCGAGAAATTCAGTGGTTTCCAAATTTAGGTCATAATTTATGCGAAAATGATAAGCAAACTTTACACGGATTATATCTAATAAACCAAGAGATTCATCCCTTTATTTTGGGCATCGTTATAGCAGATGGGTCCTTGCAAGTCAGCAAAACGCTTTAGAACTCTCGATTACTTTCCGAAGAAATATCCGGTATATGCTAATAATTGGCTTGTCGTCACAGATAGTAGTGAGAGCCGAAACGGTGAACGTCACGGCTCATCGTGTAGGATGCAATACTTAATTATCTTACTCGAGTTATAACATCACAGAAACTCTCACAAAGAGTTGCTCTGATGTTATAATGTATCACTAACCTCTTTACCCGGTAATTAGCATATCCCGGAGATTTAACCGAGGGTCCTTTTTAATGCAAATTCTATCTTTTTTGCTAAATGTGCACGTGTATATGAAACTTGAAAACAATGCCAGTGAATAATGAGGACGCTCGCTTGTAAACACAAATCTGGGGGAATTTGGCTATATTTGAGGCCCTATTTAAAAGCCTTCCCTGTTTTCAATGTTCTTAAAACTTGCAGGGAATATTTCTTGACGATTGATCTCGGAATTGTCGAATTTATAAAAAAATTATCGAGCGGTGTTTGGAAAAATGCGAAATTTTTAGGCATGGAGCAAATTACCTCCAAAAACTGTATCAAGAGCATCTGAATGCAAGTTAATAAAATCCTTCTTACTCGCGATCGCCCAGAGCAATTCCCCTCTTTTTTTGTATGCAGTTTTCGATGGAATCAATCCACTATGAGACGAAGCCGCGTTCCTAAAGCTTATCATTTTCTTAAAATATTAGCGAATTGTGCGGCTAGCATGCTATTTCACTGTTTTTATGATTCTTAATAAAAAATATTTCGAAAACGCTCTCATAGAATTTCTTCAAACTTTGCCATAATGGAGGCAATTATAGCAGGTACATACTCCCTTAAGCGATTTCTTCAAAAAACTCCTGGTACAGAAAAACATTCCACGATTTCCGTTTATCTAATCCACGGTAACTTTATTTATTTACCTACAGAGATTTGAGAAACAACGAGATCAAAGAGCTCCCATCAGGGATATTTTCAAATCTCTCTTCCTTGCAAACACTGTAACTGAACAAAGCACTTTTGGTACCTTCGGGTTGAGGGAAGAGGGGTGATGAATAAGGGGTGAACGTTTAATTGATTACCTACAGTTTGGCTTCTGCTATTCTTCTTATTTCTTCATAGCTGATAATCTATAAAAGTTATAAGAATTATAAGATAGCATTAACACACTCAAAGTTACAACTACATCGATTTATCCATACTTAGGTCACCTTAAAGGCACTTTTTCCTCCTCTCCAGTTTTCCACCGTAACTTTATTTATTTACCCACAGGTATTTGAGTGACAACGAGATCAAGGAGCTCCAGTCGGGGATATTTTCAAATCTCTCTTCCTTGCGAACACTGTAAGTGAACGAAGCACTATTTCATTAAAATTTTATTGTCTTAGATAAATGACCTCGAAGTATCCGAAGTCCTCTGTTGGCACCTTCGGGTTGGCGGAAGAGGGGTGATGGAGATGGGGTGAACGTTTGATTAATTACTTGTAGTTTGGCTTCACCTTTTTCAGCTTTCTTTTTTTAGGTCTTTAAGGAGTCTTTTTCAGCCACAATCCTTTGTGTCCATATAAGTTAGAAGCAATCATTTTAAGTTCAGGATCATCATTTCGTCTGTTTCCATCACGTTATTTCTCAGAATTCCTTTGCCTTCCATCTAACTTCCGTGATAAGCTTGGTTGACTATCAATTGCTAGACGGAGAGCATGCGTGGGGTCGGTGTGCGGTGGCACGTTTTGTGAGGAGCGTAGTTTCTGTCCCTTTACGCCATTTTTAGAGAACTTTATACCGCCTTGACATAATAATTCAACGTTTAAACACTTGCTGAAGTATTAAATGTAGAAATTAGGAGGAAAACACAAACGAGGAGCTCGAGGATCAGCGGAGGAAGAAGAACCATCGACACTTAAAAGAGCCAACATGGCGGAATGTCAAGAGGAAGAGGCCGCGGAGTTAGTGGAAGCGACAAATGAAGCAATAAACGCCGAAGGTGAGCCCAGTAATGCAGAACTAAGGGAGATGTTGGTAGACATTCAAATAAATACTGCAGCTATCCTACGCGAAAACAAAACAATCAGAAGCGAAATGACCGATCTCAAGCGCACAATTCAACATCAAACAGACGATATAACTGCGTTGAAATCATCTCTAGAACATATAACGAAGCAGTACAACGAGGTAGAACGCGGGCTGGTGGCAGCAAGAAAGAAAATTCAAGAGCAGGAAGAAGAATTGTACGATCTTCAAGACAAACTAGAACAATACACGAGTAAAAACTCAATAGAAATACATGGTGTACCAGAATGCGCCTACATTGAGACGGAAGACGTGGTGTTAAAATTAGCGGAGGCCCTAGATGTATCGGTGGAACCAAAGGATATCGAAATATGTCACAAGCTGAACAGGAAGGGTAACAAACCAATTATTGTAAAATTTATAAGCCACAAGGTCAAAACAAATCTATACAGAGAAGACCGAGAGAGCAATATCGCTCTGTGCCACGGGGTGGGGTTAAAAAAAAAGGATCGGCCGAGGACCGAGAGAGCGGTGTCGCTCTGTGCCACAAGGTGGCGTTTAAAAAAAAAAAAAGAGAGAGAGAGAGAGAGATCGGTCGCGGACCGAGAGAGCAGTATCGCTCTGTGCCACGGGGTGACGTTAAAAAAGAAAAAAAGGGAAAAAACAAGATGATCGGTCGTGGACCGAGAGAGAGGTGTATCGCTATCCTCGTTTCGGTATGAATAATGCATTACAAGGTAAAAAAGGACGCAACTCGAAAGGGGTTTGGGAGAGAGCTGATTCTAGAAGTCTTTGCTGTTTCAATTAATAAAACGAGGACCTTTCTTAGGACGGACGCGCACAGCTCCGTGCTCCATACCATTGGACAGCGGTAAGTCATGGCTGAGCTGTGCTTTAAAGCGGGCCATATTTAGCATACTTGCCCAGAGGAACGGGCGAAGGAGGCCTGGTTACCGTGATTGCCATATATACTTGATCGTTTCGTTGGGTTTATCGACAAATTTACCTTTTTTTCTGGTGTCTCTGTGGTCTCGAGGTTGGAGAAGTGACCCCATAAGCGTTTTGCCTATAGGCATGCCCTTGAGCCCGATTACTCGGGCTACGGTGGTCATTTTCTCCGAGCTCGGGTTTACAGTCTCTTTACGTTTTGCCATCTTTTGATCGTTTTCTTCTCGGTTCCATTCGGTGAAGAAACGCCGATATTTGTGCCTTTAACGTTACTGAGAGTAAGCAGATACAGACATGTTTAGTATCTCTGGATGTAAACTCGAGTTCGGGGAAAATGGCCACTAAGTGAAAGGATAATATCTTTAGGGCTTATATCGGCCCATATTATCGGGCCCGTTTACTTATACCTGGGCATAAGGAATAGGGGCGTAGAAGCACTGAGTGGGGTCTTCGATAGTCACCTTTTAAGTAACGGTGTTCACAGCCTGTCACTGGTGCATGACTGAATGATTCATTGAGTTGAGAGCAATCCGGGCGTATTTGGGATGTATGCGGTAAACGTTTTTCGCCATTTTGTCTTCTTGGGGACGCTAGAGCCAAAGAGGACGAGGTTTCAGGTTTATGTGTTGGCACGTTTCACCAGGTTTTATATTTGTGAATTATGGTAACACTTACTACCGCTTGTGGAAGTTTTTTCGATTAGCTGTATTTTGATTCTCACAAAAGTAACAAGGGTGACTGATTTGGATGTGACTTTGTATCTGTACCCTCACTCTTCGGTGGTAACTCAGTATTGAGTGGTAGGCTTGGTGTGTGGTTGTGATCACTCCCGTTTCGTTCAGAATAACTTCTTCATTAATGTTCACAAAACTACTGGACAGGAAGTTCCTACAAGCATTGTTCTTTCTGTTTAATGATTGCTAAATTCGGGGTTGTTTTCCCTTCGACAAGTTTTGTCGCTCTTAAACTGGGTGGAGTGTTCTCGAATACAGTTCATTATTCTGTGAGGGCAGCCTTGTACATGGTTTAAGGTGACTCGACCCAGTTTTTTTGGGGGGGGTACCATCCTACTTTGAAGCTCTCTGGAAGTTTTTTCGATTAGCTGTATTTTGATTCTCACAAAAGTAACAAGGGTGACTGATTTGGATGTGACTTTGTATCTGTACCCTCACTCTTCGGTGGTAACTCAGTATTGAGTGGTAGGCTTGGTGTGTGGTTGTGATCACTCCCGTTTCGTTCAGAATAACTTCTTCATTAATGTTCACAAAACTACTGGACAGGAAGTTCCTACAAGCATTGTTCTTTCTGTTTAATGATTGCTAAATTCGGGGTTGTTTTCCCTTCGACAAGTTTTGTCGCTCTTAAACTGGGTGGAGTGTTCTCGAATACAGTTCATTATTCTGTGAGGGCAGCCTTGTACATGGTTTAAGGTGACTCGACCCAGTTTTTTTTGGGGGGGTACCATCCTACTTTGAAGCTCTCTGGTATCCCCACCTTTACTTTTATCGTAAGTCTAACACATAGAATGGATAACATATAGATCAATCTGCAATATGAAATAAATGTCGGAGTAAATGTCACGTGGTTATAATGCCACGCCCCTTTGAGGTCTGAGTCGAAAATCGGCTGTTGCCGGCATTTTTTTGTGAAAATCTCTCGGCTACACATAGTGCGCATTAGTGCCTTGCGCTGAACAGAGTTTCACCAAAATCGCAAAGACCCAATTCGAGAAATTCAGTGGTTTCCAAATTTAGGTCATAATTTATGCGAAAATGATACGCAAACTTTACACGGATTATATCTAATAAACCAAGAGATTCATCCCTTTATTTTGGGCATCGTTATAGCAGATGGGTCCTTGCAAGTCAGCAAAACGCTTTAGAACTCTCGATTACTTTCCGAAGAAATATCCGGTATATGCTAATAATTGGCTTGTCGTCACAGATAGTAGTGAGAGCCGAAACGGTGAACGTCACGGCTCATCGTGTAGGATGCAATACTTAATTATCTTACTCGAGTTATAACATCACAGAAACTCTCACAAAGAGTTGCTCTGATGTTATAATGTATCACTAACCTCTTTACCCGGTAATTAGCATATCCCGGAGATTTAACCGAGGGTCCTTTTTAATGCAAATTCTATCTTTTTGCTAAATGTGCACGTGTATATGAAACTTGAAAACAATGCCAGTGAATAATGAGGACGCTCGCTTGTAAACACAAATCTGGGGGAATTTGGCTATATTTGAGGCCCTATTTAAAAGCCTTCCCTGTTTTCAATGTTCTTAAAACTTGCAGGGAATATTTCTTGACGATTGATCTCGGAATTGTCGAATTTATAAAAAAAATTATCGAGCGGTGTTTGGAAAAATGCGAAATTTTTAGGCATGGAGCAAATTACCTCCAAAAACTGTATCAAGAGCATCTGAATGCAAGTTAATAAAATCCTTCTTACTCGCGATCGCCCAGAGCAATTCCCCTCTTTTTTTGTATGCAGTTTTCGATGGAATCAATCCACTATGAGACGAAGCCGCGTTCCTAAAGCTTATCATTTTCTTAAAATATTAGCGAATTGTGCGGCTAGCATGCTATTTCACTGTTTTTATGATTCTTAATAAAAAATATTTCGAAAACGCTCTCATAGAATTTCTTCAAACTTTGCCATAATGGAGGCAATTATAGCAGGTACATACTCCCTTAAGCGATTTCTTCAAAAAACTCCTGGTACAGAAAAACATTCCACGATTTCCGTTTATCTAATCCACGGTAACTTTATTTATTTACCTACAGAGATTTGAGAAACAACGAGATCAAAGAGCTCCCATCAGGGATATTTTCAAATCTCTCTTCCTTGCAAACACTGTAACTGAACAAAGCACTTTTGGTACCTTCGGGTTGAGGGAAGAGGGGTGATGAATAAGGGGTGAACGTTTAATTGATTACCTACAGTTTGGCTTCTGCTATTCTTCTTATTTCTTCATAGCTGATAATCTATAAAAGTTATAAGAATTATAAGATAGCATTAACACACTCAAAGTTACAACTACATCGATTTATCCATACTTGGGTCACCTTAAAGGCACTTTTTTCTCCTCTCCAGTTTTCCACCGTAACTTTATTTATTTACCCACAGGTATTTGAGTGACAACGAGATCAAGGAGCTCCAGTCGGGGATATTTTCAAATCTCTCTTCCTTGCGAACACTGTAAGTGAACGAAGCACTATTTCATTAAAATTTTATTGTCTTAGATAAATGACCTCGAAGTATCCGAAGTCCTCTGTTGGCACCTTCGGGTTGGCGGAAGAGGGGTGATGGAGATGGGGTGAACGTTTGATTAATTACTTGTAGTTTGGCTTCACCTTTTTCAGCTTTCTTTTTTTAGGTCTTTAAGGAGTCTTTTTCAGCCACAATCCTTTGTGTCCATATAAGTTAGAAGCAATCATTTTAAGTTCAGGATCATCATTTCGTCTGTTTCCATCACGTTATTTCTCAGAATTCCTTTGCCTTCCATCTAACTTCCGTGATAAGCTTGGTTGACTATCAATTGCTAGACGGAGAGCATGCGTGGGGTCGGTGTGCGGTGGTACGTTTTGTGAGGAGCGTAGTTTCTGTCCCTTTACGCCATTTTTAGAGAACTTTATACCGCCTTGACATAATAATTCAACGTTTAAACACTTGCTGAAGTATTAAATGCAGAAATTAGGAGGAAAACACAAACGAGGAGCTCGAGGATCAGCGGAGGAAGAAGAACCATCGACACTTAAAAGAGCCAACATGGCGGAATGTCAAGAGGAAGAGGCCGCGGAGTTAGTGGAAGCGACAAATGAAGCAATAAACGCCGAAGGTGAGCCCAGTAATGCAGAACTAAGGGAGATGTTGGTAGACATTCAAATAAATACTGCAGCTATCCTACGCGAAAACAAAACAATCAGAAGCGAAATGACCGATCTCAAGCGCACAATTCAACATCAAACAGACGATATAACTGCGTTGAAATCATCTCTAGAACATATAACGAAGCAGTACAACGAGGTAGAACGCGGGCTGGTGGCAGCAAGAAAGAAAATTCAAGAGCAGGAAGAAGAATTGTACGATCTTCAAGACAAACTAGAACAATACACGAGGAAAAACTCAATAGAAATACATGGTGTACCAGAATGCGCCTACATTGAGACGGAAGACGTGGTGTTAAAATTAGCGGAGGCCCTAGATGTATCGGTGGAACCAAAGGATATCGAAATATGTCACAAGCTGAACAGGAAGGGTAACAAACCAATTATTGTAAAATTTATAAGCCACAAGGTCAAAACAAATCTATACAGAGAAGACCGAGAGAGCAATATCGCTCTGTGCCACGGGGTGGGGTTAAAAAAAAAGGATCGGCCGAGGACCGAGAGAGCGGTGTCGCTCTGTGCCACAAGGTGGCGTTTAAAAAAAAAAAAAGAGAAAGAGAGAGAGAGATCGGTCGCGGACCGAGAGAGCAGTATCGCTCTGTGCCACGGGGTGACGTTAAAAAAAAAGAAAAAAAAGGGAAAAACAAGATGATCGGTCGTGGACCGAGAGAGAGGTGTATCGCTATCCTCGTTTCGGTATGAATAATGCATTACAAGGCAAAAAAAAAAGGACGCAACTCGAAAGGGGTTTGGGAGAGAGCTGATTCTAGAAGTCTTTGCTGTTTCAATTAATAAAACGAGGACCTTTCTTAGGACGGACGCGCACAGCTCCGTGCTCCATACCATTGGACAGCGGTAAGTCATGGCTGAGCTGTGCTTTAAAGCGGGCCATATTTAGCATACTTGCCCAGAGGAACGGGCGAAGGAGGCCTGGTTACCGTGATTGCCATATATACTTGATCGTTTCGTTGGGTTTATCGACAAATTTACCTTTTTTCTGGTGTCTCTGTGGTCTCGAGGTTGGAGAAGTGACCCCATAAGCGTTTTGCCTATAGGCATGCCCTTGAGCCCGATTACTCGGGCTACGGTGGTCATTTTCTCCGAGCTCGGGTTTACAGTCTCTTTACGTTTTGCCATCTTTTGATCGTTTTCTTCTCGGTTCCATTCGGTGAAGAAACGCCGATATTTGTGCCTTTAACGTTACTGAGAGTAAGCAGATACAGACATGTTTAGTATCTCTGGATGTAAACTCGAGTTCGGGGAAAATGGCCACTAAGTGAAAGGATAATATCTTTAGGGCTTATATCGGCCCATATTATCGGGCCCGTTTACTTATACCTGGGCATAAGGAATAGGGGCGTAGAAGCACTGAGTGGGGTCTTCGATAGTCACCTTTTAAGTAACGGTGTTCACAGCCTGTCACTGGTGCATGACTGAATGATTCATTGAGTTGAGAGCAATCCGGGCGTATTTGGGATGTATGCGGTAAACGTTTTTCGCCATTTTGTCTTCTTGGGGACGCTAGAGCCAAAGAGGACGAGGTTTCAGGTTTATGTGTTGGCACGTTTCACCAGGTTTTATATTTGTGAATTATGGTAACACTTACTACCGCTTGTGGAAGTTTTTTCGATTAGCTGTATTTTGATTCTCACAAAAGTAACAAGGGTGACTGATTTGGATGTGACTTTGTATCTGTACCCTCACTCTTCGGTGGTAACTCAGTATTGAGTGGTAGGCTTGGTGTGTGGTTGTGATCACTCCCGTTTCGTTCAGAATAACTTCTTCATTAATGTTCACAAAACTACTGGACAGGAAGTTCCTACAAGCATTGTTCTTTCTGTTTAATGATTGCTAAATTCGGGGTTGTTTTCCTTCGACAAGTTTTGTCGCTCTTAAACTGGGTGGAGTGTTCTCGAATACAGTTCATTATTCTGTGAGGGCAGCCTTGTACATGGTTTAAGGTGACTCGACCCAGTTTTTTTTTGGGGGTACCATCCTACTTTGAAGCTCTCTGGTATCCCCACCTTTACTTTTTATCGTAAGTCTAACACATAGAATGGATAACATATAGATCAATCTGCAATATGAAATAAATGTCGGAGTAAATGTCACGTGGTTATAATGCCACGCCCCTTTGAGGTCTGAGTCGAAAATCGGCTGTTGCCGGCATTTTTTTGTGAAAATCTCTCGGCTACACATAGTGCGCATTAGTGCCTTGCGCTGAACAGAGTTTCACCAAAATCGCAAAGACCCAATTCGAGAAATTCAGTGGTTTCCAAATTTAGGTCATAATTTATGCGAAAATGATAAGCAAACTTTACACGGATTATATCTAATAAACCAAGAGATTCATCCCTTTATTTTGGGCATCGTTATAGCAGATGGGTCCTTGCAAGTCAGCAAAACGCTTTAGAACTCTCGATTACTTTCCGAAGAAATATCCGGTATATGCTAATAATTGGCTTGTCGTCACAGATAGTAGTGAGAGCCGAAACGGTGAACGTCACGGCTCATCGTGTAGGATGCAATACTTAATTATCTTACTCGAGTTATAACATCACAGAAACTCTCACAAAGAGTTGCTCTGATGTTATAATGTATCACTAACCTCTTTACCCGGTAATTAGCATATCCCGGAGATTTAACCGAGGGTCCTTTTTAATGCAAATTCTATCTTTTTGCTAAATGTGCACGTGTATATGAAACTTGAAAACAATGCCAGTGAATAATGAGGACGCTCGCTTGTAAACACAAATCTGGGGGGGGGGGGGAATTTGGCTATATTTGAGGCCCTATTTAAAAGCCTTCCCTGTTTTCAATGTTCTTAAAACTTGCAGGGAATATTTCTTGACGATTGATCTCGGAATTGTCGAATTTATAAAAAAATTATCGAGCGGTGTTTGGAAAAATGCGAAATTTTTAGGCATGGAGCAAATTACCTCCAAAAACTGTATCAAGAGCATCTGAATGCAAGTTAATAAAATCCTTCTTACTCGCGATCGCCCAGAGCAATTCCCCTCTTTTTTTGTATGCAGTTTTCGATGGAATCAATCCACTATGAGACGAAGCCGCGTTCCTAAAGCTTATCATTTTCTTAAAATATTAGCGAATTGTGCGGCTAGCATGCTATTTCACTGTTTTTATGATTCTTAAAAAAAATATTTCGAAAACGCTCTCATAGAATTTCTTCAAACTTTGCCATAATGGAGGCAATTATAGCAGGTACATACTCCCTTAAGCGATTTCTTCAAAAACTCCTGGTACAGAAAAACATTCCACGATTTCCGTTTATCTAATCCACGGTAACTTTATTTATTTACCTACAGAGATTTGAGAAACAACGAGATCAAAGAGCTCCCATCAGGGATATTTTCAAATCTCTCTTCCTTGCAAACACTGTAACTGAACAAAGCACTTTTGGTACCTTCGGGTTGAGGGAAGAGGGGTGATGAATAAGGGGTGAACGTTTAATTGATTACCTACAGTTTGGCTTCTGCTATTCTTCTTATTTCTTCATAGCTGATAATCTATAAAAGTTATAAGAATTATAAGATAGCATTAACACACTCAAAGTTACAACTACATCGATTTATCCATACTTGGGTCACCTTAAAGGCACTTTTTCCTCCTCTCCAGTTTTCCACCGTAACTTTATTTATTTACCCACAGATATTTGAGTGACAACGAGATCAAGGAGCTCCAGTCGGGGATATTTTCAAATCCCTCTTCCTTGCGAACACTGTAAGTGAACGAAGCACTATTTCATTAAAATTTTATTGTCTTAGATAAATGACCTCGAAGTATCCGAAGTCCTCTGTTGGCACCTTCGGGTTGGCGGAAGAGGGGTGATGGAGATGGGGTGAACGTTTGATTAATTACTTGTAGTTTGGCTTCACCTTTTTCAGCTTTCTTTTTTTAGGTCTTTAAGGAGTCTTTTTCAGCCACAATCCTTTGTGTCCATATAAGTTAGAAGCAATCATTTTAAGTTCAGGATCATCATTTCGTCTGTTTCCATCACGTTATTTCTCAGAATTCCTTTGCCTTCCATCTAACTTCCGTGATAAGCTTGGTTGACTATCAATTGCTAGACGGAGAGCATGCGTGGGGTCGGTGTGCGGTGGCACGTTTTGTGAGGAGCGTAGTTTCTGTCCCTTTACGCCATTTTTAGAGAACCTTATACCGCCTTGACATAATAATTCAACGTTTAAACACTTGCTGAAGTATTAAATGCAGAAATTAGGAGGAAAACACAAACGAGGAGCTCGAGGATCAGCGGAGGAAGAAGAACCATCGACACTTAAAAGAGCCAACATGGCGGAATGTCAAGAGGAAGAGGCCGCGGAGTTAGTGGAAGCGACAAATGAAGCAATAAACGCCGAAGGTGAGCCCAGTAATGCAGAACTAAGGGAGATGTTGGTAGACATTCAAATAAATACTGCAACTATCCTACGCGAAAACAAAACAATCAGAAGCGAAATGACCGATCTCAAGCGCACAATTCAACATCAAACAGACGATATAACTGCGTTGAAATCATCTCTAGAACATATAACGAAGCAGTACAACGAGGTAGAACGCGGGCTGGTGGCAGCAAGAAAGAAAATTCAAGAGCAGGAAGAAGAAATTGGTGAATTGTACGATCTTCAAGACAAACTAGAACAATACACGAGGAAAAACTCAATAGAAATACATGGTGTACCAGAATACGCCTACACCGAGACGGAAGACGTGGTGTTAAAATTAGCGGAGGCCCTAGATGTATCGGTGGAACCAAAGGATATCGAAATATGTCACAAGCTGAACAGGAAGGGTAACAAACCAATTATTGTAAAATTTATAAGCCACAAGGTCAAAACAAATCTATACAGGGCTAGGGCTAAGCTAAAAAATGTCAGAGTTTCTAACATCTTCCCGCAGTGCTCGTCGTCAACTCTAGTGCAAGCCGACAGAATTTTTTTAAACGAGAATCTTACCTCGTACAGGAAAAAAATAATGAATCGGGCAAACGAGATGCGGAGAAATGATGAATTGTTGAGTGTCTGGTCAATGGATGGATCAATATATGTCAAGACCTCTCCGCAGGGTAAGCCGGTCAGAATTAACGAGCTGGAAGACTTAGATTATCTTTAAATGTCCAATCGGCCAAGGAAGACAAAAACTGTAACTTACATTTGGGACAGGAACAAAAAACGCAAAGTTCGGAGAAGAAGAAGGGAAACGCTCAAAAACTACTTTAATTTACGTTTTGTATAATTTTAGTTTTGTTTGCTTCTGTATTTTTTTTTAAATTTGCATATATATTCTTCTTGTTTTTTTGTTTTTTTTTGTTTTTTATTGTAATGCAAGAGAAAGCAAAATACGATATACTTTCTCTAAACGTAAGGGGAATAAGAGATCAAGCCAAACGGAGGAGCATTTTTCTATATCTCAAAGATCATAACTCAAAAATTTATTTCTTGCAAGAAACTTACTCTCAACCAGAAGATGAAATTATTTGGAAAAACGAATGGGGAGGTGAAATATTTTTCTCTCACGGATCCAGGCATAGTAAAGGTGTTTGCATTCTTTTACACCCTACGGTACAAAATAAGATCGATTACTCATTCAGTGACAAGGCTGGAAGAATCGTGCTAATTACTTGTGTTCTGAATTCTCTAAAATTATCACTGGTGAATATTTATGCCCCGAATAGCCAAAGTGAACAATTAGATTTCTTACAAAACTTAAACAATTGCCTTATCGACAAGTCAGAAATTTCCACGCTTATTGTAGGAGGCGACTGGAATTGCACACTATCAAAGATAGATAAAATTGGTGGCACAATTTGGAAACCAACAAATTATCGAAACCTGATTTTGACAACTATGGACGCTTTCGATCTCGTAGATATTCAAAGATTACGTCACCCGAGGCTACGTAAATACTCTTATGAATCAAAAGTGTTAAAACTGAAATCCAGAATAGACTTTTTCCTAGTTGCCAAAAATCTGACACAACATGTGAAGAAAAGCGAAATTTATCCTTCTATAGCACCGGATCACCGAGCAATTTACATTTCTTTGTCTTGGACAACTGAAAAGTCTAGAGGACCCGGACTTTGGAAATTCAACAACACGTTACTGAAAGATGAACATTATGTGTCCAAAATCCGTGAAACGTACTCCCGCACACGCGCTTTTTACTCCAATTTGGCAGACGCACGCCTTCTTTGGGAAATGTTAAAAATGGAAACCAGAGCGGCAACCATTGCTTATAGTAAAAAGAAAGCTAAAGCGACCACTAATAGAGAATTGGAAATTAGGAGACAGCTCGAAATTCTGGACCGCAATATTTGCGACAGCTTTAACTCTCCCAATATCGCGCACATCCTAAATGAATATGAAGATCTCAAAATGGAACTCCAATCTATTTATGAGGAGAAAGGGAGGGCAGCTATTTTTAGATCGAAATGTCGATGGGTCGAAAAGGGCGAACGTCCAACAAAGTACTTTTTCAATCTGGAGAAAAGAAACTACAACAGGAAAACCATCACTGAACTGCGAACAGAAAGTGAAACAGTAACAAACAACGAGTCTCAGATATTAGAAGCTATCGAAAACTATTATAGCGAATTGTACGCATCAGCAAATAATTCACAGGAAAATAATGTTGATGAATTCAGCGAACATTTAAAAATTCCAAAACTATCAGATGCAGACAGAGATAGAATAGAAGGTCCATTATCTTATGAAGAATGCAAAAAACCTTTAGACACTTTTCAAAACAACAAAGCTCCAGGAGAAGATGGTTTCACGGTTGAATTTTATATGTTTTTTTTCGATCTGCTAGGACACGATCTTGTTGCTAGTTTCAATGCGGCCTATGATGCAAATGAACTCACCATTTCACAACGAAGAGGCGTTATTACTTTAATTCCCAAAGAAGATGGCTCGCTACTAGAACTTTCAAACTGGAGACCGGTAACACTGCTAAATGTTGATTGCAAGATAGCAACTAAGGCAATAGCAAGGAGAATAGAACCATTATTACCAAATCTAGTGCACACTGATCAAACCGGTTTTATCAAAGGAAGATATATCGGGGAAAATATTAGGCTAATAATCGACATAATGGAACATACGAAGTCAGAAAGCATACCTGGCATTCTAGTATCTCTAGATTTTCGGAAAGCTTTTGATTCTCTAGAATGGTCGTTCATGATGAAAGCACTGGATATATTCAATTTCGGAACAAGTATAAAAAGATGGATCAGTACATTCTATACAAAAATTGAGAGCGCGGCGATAAACAATGGTTTCATGACCAACTGGTTTAGACCGTCAAGAGGAGTGCGACAGGGGTGTCCCCTTTCTCCGTACTTATTTGTGCTTTCCACGGAGATATTATCCAGCAAAATCAGACAAGAACCAAGTATAACAGGAATCAAAATATTCGGGCACGAAATCAAATTGAGCCAATTCGCAGACGACACAAACCTTTTCTGTGCAGATTTGATCTCCGTTGAAAATGCTTTGAAAACGGTGGGAGATTTTGGGAGGCTAGCGGGTCTCAAGTTAAACATAAAGAAATCGAAAGCAATTTGGTTGGGAAAATGGGAAAAAAACAAAAGTTATCCTTTACAACTAAAATGGTTACATAGTCCGGCTCGCCTCTTAGGAATTCATGTCTCTTATGATGAGAAGGGTAACAATGAATTGAACTTTAATCTGAAAATACGAAAACTTCAAACAAAGCTGGATATGTGGAGATCTAGAGACCTCACACTATTTGGGAAGGTACTGATAATGAAGTCCCTAGGATTGTCACAATTAATTTATTCAGCTTCAATTCTTAATGTTCCCGAAGATATCGCAAGCACAGTGAAAACAAAGTTTTTCAGTTTCTTATGGAAAAACAAAAGGGATAAAATTAAACGAACTGGGCTCTATCAGGATCTGGGAAGAGGCGGAATACGTATGGTAGACATCGACATAATGTTTAAAGCTCTAAAACTAGCCTGGATTCCAAGATTACTGACTCCAGGGAACCAGAATTGGAAAACAGTTCCTGATTATTACCTAAGAAAATTCGGAGGTTTGAACTTTTTACTGAGATGTAACTACGATGCGAAATACATAAAATCTATTCCATTGTTTTACCGAAATATTCTAGTATACTTCAGTGAATTAAAAACTCTGTACAGCTTTGATCAAGCACAAAATATAATTCTATTCAACAACAAAAAATACTTGTTGACAGTAAAACCTTTTTATCAGGGAATGGTTTAAAAAGGTATCCTGTCAATACAAGATCTCTTACACAATACCGGTCAACCGATGACCTATCAGGAATTTACGAATAAGTATTCCTGTAAAACTAACTTCCTTCAATACTATCAAGTTATTAGCGCTATCCCAAAGCACCTATTAGCCAAAGCAAAATCAACGAAGCCAATTAATAAAGAGTTATATTCTGATAATAATCTTAGTCTACAATTAAATGAATCGATAACTCTATATCTGAACAAAATCAAGACTAGCGACTTCTATACGCTATTATGCACAAAAATCCACACAACAGGTCATTCTGGGCCACAGAGATGGAGCAAAGATCTTTCCTTGGATGAAGATAAATGGGAAAAAATATTCACCTCCCTAAAAACCGTCTGTAGAGAGACCAAATTAAAGGAATTTCAATATAAATTAATCCACCGAATTGTAGTCACCAAAAAGGAACTTTACCGCTATGGAATCAAGGAAGATGATGAATGTATATATTGTGGTGAAAAAGACTCTATTAATCATACTTTTTAGAGATTGTCATTTCGTCAAGATTTTCATTCAACGGGTTATCAACTGGTTCAATATAGAAAACAAGATCAATCTCAACCCATCTAGCGAAGAAAGACTGTTCGGCATCCTCTCGGACTTACATGAAAAGGTACTAGTAAGGAAATTCAATTATACCATGTTGTTTATGAGATACTACATCTACGCCAACAAACTACACAACAAACCAATTCTCCTCCAAGACTTCGTTGGTAAAATGATAATTAAATACAAAATTGAAAAGCTATAAAATAGACATGAAAAGTAACTCCTCTGACCTTTTTTTTTTTTTTTTTTTTTTTTGTGTGTGTTTATGTGGGGGTGTGTGTGTGTGTGATGCACTAGAATTGTAAGTAGTGTAACCATTGTAATTATTAGTAGTACGAGCATCGTAAGGATGGTATTGTCAGTATAGCCAATATTGTAAATAGTGCAAGTATAGTGAATATTGTTAGTAGTATTTAGTTTCAGTAGTGTTTAGTACTGTAAACATTTAATATATGTCTGTAAGGCAAAAATAAAAAAAAATAAAAAAAAAAATCAATTGCTAGACTTTCTTTGTTTTCGTGAATAGTGAGACCAACTTTTCCGTAACTTCACTTTTAAAGCCCGTCTGGACTAAAGTTTTTTGGTCAATTTGTATAAGTAATAGCATGATTTGGAGTGATATTTGGCATAAATACCACGAGTGATATTTCAAAATTGTTATACGTAATTTCACGAGGCTAGTGAAATTTGAGACAATTTTGAAATATCACAAGTGGTATTTATGCCAAATATCACGTACAGATCATGCTATTATTTGTTTATACTACTACCCACAAGAGGTTTGTAATTTTCACATGTAGGTATTTCAAATTAAGCTGAAATACTACTGTTCTAAGCCAATCAAATTGCAGAAATTTCTGATGTAGTAGTATAAGCATAATTATTAAAAACTGAATCATTGGATAATGCAATTCTAGCATTTTGATTGGCTTAGCCGTTATGGTATATGAGCTAATATACCATGTTCTCCATATATGGTCGGTGTACGCATCAGTTTAAAATTGGAAGCTAGCTGAGATTTTTTTTCGCGAAGGATAGAACGGCGCCCGAAGCAAATCGTTTTAATTCATTTCTTAGAATACTAGAAATGCAATTTCAACGAAAGAAAAAAGACAAAAACAAACAAAAAAGCCACAAGAGCTTGTTTGAAAGTTTGTCGAAAAACACATGAAAACACATGGAACTAAAGTACCTTGACCAGCTACGAAAGAAGACAAGTCTTGTTTCTTCATGATCGCGAAGCCATTCGCCGATCGAGTCACTCGCCGATAGATAACTGCAGCTTGTTTATCCGACATCAAGAATATAAATCACAAGTAACCAGCTACAAATACAGGCTATGCAGCCATTCACTAGAGCAGTCGAGGCGGCAGTATAGCTTCTTTTCTCGTTCAGCAAAACCAGCTTGTGGCTTCAAACAACTTCATAACAAGCGACCCAGGTAATACCGCCGTAGTTTTTCTCCGTTGTTCTTACTTTTATAACTGCACCGAAAATCCAAATTCATATTAATTTCGACGGCTGTCACTTAAAAATCCCTTTCCTTCACATTATCTGCCAGGTTTTTTAAGCTGTTCTGCTGTGTAAAATCCTAGAATCACGATGAGTTTTTAAAAAACTAATGTTCATCGCACAATGTTTTGATTTTTCATTCATGTAGTCTAGGCGAGTCCGTTCGCGCGTTGACCGTTTTGATAGACGTGTGACATGTCAATAGCGGAAGTCCCTTGTCTTTTCCGGTTTGATGTAGTCGGGGCGATTCAACGAGATTTTGCGGCCGTTTTTAATAAAACAATTATTCCACTCGGGCTTGTTGGATATGAAATGATTATAGCCAACTCGGCGCTATGCGCCTCGTTGGCTATCTATCATCTCATATCCAACGCGCCCTCGTGGAATAGATTTTAAAAATACCGTGTCAAATTTGTAATTTATTTTACCTACCTTTATCAATAGGCCATTTCCGAGTTTTCCCGGGCCTCTGTATCAAAACGAGGTTAAGTGCTCAGCCTTTCATATGCAAATGATTTTTCATTCTCGTGCAAATAAAACTCATTTCACAAGAAAGGTTTTTGCGTTTGGCCTCATTTTGAAATTGAGGGTTTTGGAACTCTGAAGTGGCCTATTAAGATGCGATGCTTTTGTATTCACGTGATGAATGATTTTGGATTATTATTATTATGCCTTTGTCGAGCGTGCAAATTTGCGTCTCGCGTGACTTTGGGTGGATCCTACAATTTTAAACTGCGCGGATAAAATTTCAAATCAAAATGGTTTTGGTACAGTACATTTGTTACTGTTGAATGTTCAGTGAGATTTAGACTGGGAGCTCCGAATCCTTTGGCAAGATTGACCACTGAAGTCCACCCAAATTGGCAAAAATGATGTACAATTTTCCCCCAATTTTTACGTATCTTACAGTTTAAGCAAACACGTTTGTTCGAATGCTTGCTTCTCATCCATAAATATGCTTTTAGTCTGCTGTTTCATTTAAAAAAGTTGGTTTGCGTAAAAATTGAATTACGCTACAGCTTTCGAACGTGTTTATAAGCAATATTTACCGCGAAATGTAAACATTACTTTTGCCTTGATCGAGTTTCACAGGCGATGTTTCTTGCAAGATTTACCGTTAAATGCTAAACATAGAATCTAGTTTGCGTATGTTTTTGTTTTATTTATGTCTGAAAAAGTCTCCAAAATCCCTTCATATTGATTCGAAAAGGGATTTAGCTAGATTAAACAAAGTTCTAAAAGCACTGGTTTTCAGTGATAACAAGATAAGTGTAATTTGAGCCGCTACTTTTATATCGAAAAACACGTCAAAATTTTCGTCTCGTGCGATTCGCCAATTTCACTTGCGTTAATTAAATGCTCAGTTAGATTTAGGTTGGGACCTAAGAACAATCCTTCTGGAGGACTGACGATGTTAGTCAGCAAAAATCGGCAAAATCAAAACACGGTTTCCTGACATTTTAAAGTAACAAAACAAATGCAGTGAGTTACATACATACATACCTACATACTTTATTGCACAGCTCCCCTTTGGTGGCTCTTCCGCTATACATACATAAATAGGCCCTTGTTCTTTCTAACACCTCAATGGTGCTGAACAGCAGCTATGAGTCTTGGAAACAAACTGCTGATCTGTTTTGAACCTCTCCATTCCTTAGTCATGAATACGAGGTGGCCTCCGTCGTGTCTCACTTCTTTTTTTTCCTTAGCTAACTGGACAGGTTCTGCTTTATATCCACTTCTCGCCTCTTCGTTAAATTTTCCGAGCAGAATTGCCTTATTACCTTTTCTATTATTTATATCGATTAATAGTGAGCTCTTAAGGCCCAACCCGGTTGTCTGACGTTACATCTTTCTATGAAGCCACTGGACTGTTCAGCTGATACAGTAATTCTGCTTTTGCCGTGGGCGGTTGATGATGATGACTTATTGTTGGGATTACTTGTCCTCCGACCATCCATTTCAAATTTCAAGTGTGTCAAGTGTTATTATAAAGAGTGAGAGCTTATTTTACTACAAAGTGCGATCGATGGTCTGTTATTAAAAAGTGCGACAATTTTATCACAAAGTGCGACAGTTATTACAAAGTGCGACGATTATTACGAAGTGCGGCAGAACAACGTTAGAGTTTCTGAAATTTGGAATCAGTTAGCATCCAGCCCGCCGAGATCAGCGGCGAGGGTACTGACGTCCTACATAACTACAGGTATCAGGAGTTTTCTATCACTTTGATAGAAAAGGGGATACACCACCAAACTGCCATCGAAGACCGATCATCCACCCTTACCAACTAACTCAGCATCGCTGAAATAAGAACACGTTCAATGGAGCAGCATTTTGCAAGAGACCCTCGGAATGTGAAAATGTACAGTTACATTATCATTGAACAGGAGAAACGGGTCTTCACAGAAAGAGTGACAGACCCCGAAACCACTGTAGGTACCTGCCACTATCTCCCACACCATGCCTTGTTCAAGTAAACGGCAACCGCCCCAATACTCGTCGTGTAAGACTGCGGCCGTCGGCAATCCCAAGAACACCCTAGCCTTAATGACAGTCTGTTACCAGGGCCGCCTATTCTTAATGACTTAACTGCTATCCTACCTTGCCTAGTCCCTAGGCCTCATTTTTCCTCGCGGCCAAAGCGTTTCGGGTCACGTGGTCCATGCGAAAATGTGAGGTGTTTCTCGCCCGTTCGCCTCGGATACGTCACCGAAACGAATTGAACGAGAGGGACTGGGGAAACGCCGTACGGGGACTAGGCAATATCCTACCCTGATTCCTCCGCCGTAAGTTTGGTTTGGCAACTGATACCAGGAGCCGATTACTTGGAGCCTCCATACGTACTGTACCCTTGAGTCAACCCTTTCCGATAAAGAATTATTTTTAGAACAGGCTTTCCCGCGAAATTAATTTTGATTAATTGTTTTCGAGGACGTCTGCATATTTCTGTTGTGAGAAAAAAATGGCGACGAAAGAGGGAAATTGGCCAACAAGGTTACTCCTTGTTCCATCACCGTAGCTCCTGCCTCCGTTCCTTCCCTTACAACCGAGGAAAGCTGGCTTCAAGTTAATATAAATAATATGTAATCTGGCTTAAAAATACTGCTATATTTTGTTGCAACGCACGAGGTCGTGTTTGCTGTTGTAACACTGTTCGGATGTTTAAATTTTGCTCGTAATGTTGTACTCCATCGCCCTTATTTAAAAGGAGCTTTTCAAAGAATTAAAAAGTGAAACTCTTTGTTGGAGAGCCAGACTTTTTAAAAGGGAATTGGAGCGCTTACGGTAAGCTCTGTATGGAACCGCCGAATTGAAGGCAATTTTGCGCCTTCCGCGGCCTTTGTAAGTAGAAACTGTCGTGTCTTCTGTGTCTTATCTACCGCAACCTGGGACAGCGAAAATGAAGATGTTTTCTCATGATTTGAAGGATTTCATTTAAAGAAGCAAAACGTCGAAGTGAAGAAAGGTATCGGTTTATGTTGCCCGGATTTTTATTCATTTTGATGGTGCTATATAAATTATTATTTAGTTGCCACAAGACATGAAAGCTACAAAAACCCTTTGAGTGCAGAATTATCAAACTCAGGAAGAAATTAAACACTGTTTGGCAATCACACTATTTCTCAAGATGCTACAAGATTTCATGGCCGCAGCATATACTTGTAGACCTCAAATAACCGCTAAAGAAATATACAGGAGGACGTGACATACCGAAACCTTTTAGAACCTTTCTTTCATTCAAAATTAAAATCTTTTGAAGTCACTAGCCCCATCGGCTCGCTCCTTTCTTAATTTTATGACTGCCTGTTATTTTCCTTGTTTACATGTCACTTAGTTTCTTAGTAGCAAGAGAAAAATGCCAAGCTCAGTAAATTCTGTATCGACAGTTGTTGTATTGTGTGAATGAAACCCTCAGTATGTTAGGTACACAACAGTTAATTTCGCTTTTAATTCGATTTCATTCCTGTTGAACGTCTCGTTTGTTTTGTTTGATATGTCCACTTGAAATATTTTCCGTTGAGATTGTATGTTATCAAAAGCCATTTTCATCCACAGCCACATTAATTTGGCTTATAAAAGTCCGTTCATAATTCGCGACCTCAGATCTCGCACAATTACATCCGCCGAGCAAGCGAAAGATGCAGTCCGTGTTCGATCTGTAACACAGTTGGAACAACATACTTTTTACTTCAAATTAACTGTGGGATGATGCAGTGTGGTCCTTTGTGGAATTAGTAAAAAGCTCCAAAGCATTGCACAAGTGAGTTAACCAGTAAAGTAAAGTAACTAAAGAGCTTGATTTTTCAATATTTATTTACCCGCTGTCGAGGGCCGGGACTGGGTTGTTCGTGATAAAACTTATGATATGCAGCTGCCAACTGTCAAGATTACAAGTAAACTTGAAGACGTCGCATGAGTGTGTCACCTTTTTCTTTTTGTTATTAGGCTTTAAGCGGGTATTTTTAACCCGATAGAAGATCAGAACTATCATCAGATAACTCTTCCACGCTGACTACCGCCGTTGTTGGCAGCAATTCAAATCCCGCTTCTGTGACTCAGCGTGTGACGTATGATCATAGCTCTACTCTGATTGGATATTACTGAGAAGGCGTGAAAAATATTCCGCGAAAGCTATTTCTATAAATAATTTTCGTCGGAAAGGGTTGACTCCAAGGGCTTATATGGGAGATGGAGGCTCCAAGTAATCGGCTCCTGCTGATACTGAGAAGGCTTTTCTTAAACATCAGTCTTTGTGAACAAGACAGGGATGGTACACGCTTCTTCTGATTGAGTTACCTCAGTGACCCTAACAGCCCCTTCCAAGTTTATCGCTCCAAGGTTATCTCCAACCATTGACCATAGATAACCAACAGGTCTATCAGCACCATTTCCAGGCTCACCTACGTCAAACCCTACGTCCTGCGGTTTGTGTTCAATACCAGAAAGCAGAACAAAGGAGGCCTGACTACACAACTGAACTGGCTCATGCCCAGAGAGAATGGATCAAGAATCGTCAGCAAGTGAGTTACCACAAGGGGATCTCCACTATGGTCTCCAAATCTACGCCTAGAAAACCACTAGTTCGACAGCTACTCCTCTTTTTAGATGATACTGGTGTTATTCGTTTCGGCAAGAGGGTTCACAATGCGCTAGTTTCCAAATCTACCAAGTTCTTACTCCTCAGACATCAGTGTCACGCGTGTTAATCAATTATATGCATGTGCGAATTCCACACTGAATCTCGTACGTCTGAGATATTGAATTCCTGCTGGACGCTAACATGTCAAGAAAGCGATCAATCACGGCGTCACTTGCAAGACGATTATAGGATTGCCGTATAACATCCTGACCCATCTCTTCTTTCAAAGAAAAGACTCACTCAAGCAGAACCCTTTACAGTTTCTGACGTAGACTTTACAAGAGCTTTATACATCCGCGCAGCTGTAGCCGAAAAGAGAGATTACATCTGCTTCTTGACACGTGCTACAACAAGAGTAGTCTACCTTGTAGTCGTTACAGATTTTTCGGTACAAGCCTTCGTTCTCGCGTATCGAGGATTTGCTGCCCGAAGGTCTGTCCCCCAACAAACGATATCTGATAATGCTTCTACGTACCTGTTAGCTGCTGAAGAGGTAACCGGACTGTTTCCATCGCAGATATTAAAAGCGTCTCTGAGCAAACAGGGTGGATATTAGCGCTTCATACCCAAAAGAGCACATTAGCATGGAGGATTCTGGGAAACGTTAATAGGTGTCACCCCTCAGGGCTTTTCAGGGATAATTTACAACACTGGTTGGAGGACTTTGCCAGACTGCTTAAGGTGCAGTTTACAAGTAATGAAGGAGTGAGTAATGATGCCCCCATACATTAGTGTGAAAGTGAGATAGACCACTACACCGGGTACTACGTGCCCTACTTTTTACGAAGAAGAGAAGAGTCTCACAGATTTATTACATGGGCAAGGACTTGTGAGACGGGGACTACAGTTTATAGTCCTTATCCGAGAAGACTAGAAAGACTAACTGTTTGCAGATGTTATTACAAAGGCAGCAATTTGTCCTTAGTTATTTAAAGACCCTGAGTCTTGGTCCGGCTGGGGTTTGAACCTACGGCCTCCCGCTCAGCAGACCGGCGCTTATCCCATTGAGCTAACCGGGCGGCGGTCGCTTCATATAACTCTGAAGAAGGTCCTTGGACGATCATTTATAACTTTTAACACTCTGCACACCATTGTTATTTAAATTGAAGTTATCCTGAATGACAGACCACTGACACATGTTTCTTCCAACGCACACGATGAAGAAACGCTCACTTAACCCCATCTTCTATAAAGAAGAAGGATCACAATCCTTCCCCACATTAGAGTTAAAGAAGAAGAGATCCTGATTACACTCAGAAAGGAGATGCTTCAAGAGAATTTCAAAACGCTTTGCTCTTCTCCTACAACACTTTTAAACTAATAATAATATGAAAAGTTTAATGAATATTTAGCTGAGTTATTTCTTTTTGCTTTTCCGTATGTAAGGATTTCCGGTCAGCGGTCATGATTTCATATATGACGACACGAACTTGTGCATATAACTTTACTGAGAGTTTTTTAGTCTTCGTTTTTGCTGACCGTTTGTGAATTTTTTCCTCTTTTCAAAAAGTTTATTTATAATTGTTCCTCAGAAAAACATTGCAGTTATTCTCTTCAAAACAAGATTATTACATCTCTGGTTAAACTGAGTATTTAACAATTATTGAATTCGGCTTTCGTATCATCTGAAGGATTATGATGTTATCCGCCAAGGACGTAGGCTGAGGCGGATAACACCCTCTGAGATCTCCATGATTCTTCAGATGATACGAAAGCCGAATTCAATACTTGTTTTATTATTAATTCAAATTAATCCGTAGTTTAAAAACAAGCTAAAATGTGCTCAACTCCGTCGGTGTTAAGTTCATCTCGAAAGTGTGCATGTTTATCGGGAAGTTTAGGAGATAAAGGGTTGTTCAGGTCTGCAAATATACTCAAAAAAGCGAATGTCGTCGAGTTGTCTTCTTGTTGTTCTTGCTATGTTTTTAAACAACAGTTCGCCGTGAAACGGGTAAAATGTTCTACCATTTTGTACTCACTACGAAAACAACTCAAACTCGTCCCTAGGTCTTCTCCGTTAACGGTTCAATAATCTGTCAATTTTGTATCATGATTGGCGTCATTACATTAACAGGTGAAACAACAACACCGTTAATTCTTATTATTTTTTTTTCCATGTTAGGAAAATTTCCCCTTAATCTGACACGTTTTTGAGCGTTAGCAAGACATTTCATGAAGCGTAAAGATTACGCAAAATTTTGTCGGATGTAAGATAGAAGGCATGCACAGTTTGGTATTCGGCGGTTAAGAACATTACCCTCTTTAATAATTTACCCTTGTCATGGCAAATTTTTCAATCTTTAAGTCAGGCCCGTAGCAGGGATAAAATGACTGGGGGGGGGAGGCTGAGCGAGTGGCCAACATTAACCCCCCCCCGCATTGGTCTATCGGTTAAAGCATACTTCTTGGTACATCAATTGCTTTCGGTTTTCTTTCTCCCCAACGAAGTCAGTACTACGTCTACATGGGTCAGAGCATCTGTTCTGTCCTTGTGAACAGGCAACATCATGAGGTGGTTCAGGTGGGATTGTCATTGGTGCATTTCGATCCATTTTGCTTCTGACTATTTTGATGCTTAATAAGCAGATATTTTAAAGCTGTTGTTTTTTTTTTTTGGCAGAGCAAAAATACGATTTCGTTCATTTACAAATTGCACAGAAGAACAACAGTACATGATCTTACTATGATCGACAATACTTTGAAACTTTAACTTCCATTGACAGCTGTCCATTTTAGTAGAAAAATTCCACTTTTATAGCAGAATTTAATTCAAGTCTGAAAATTTCTGGGGGGGGTTCGAACCCCCACCCTGCCCCTCCCCATGCTACGGGTTTGATAAGCCTGGTCTTTCGGAAACGAAATAATGACCAAGGAAGCTAATTGTCAAAGAAAAATTCACAAACGTTTGGTATTCTGGAAATTGCCCTCTTCAATAAAATATCGTTGTCATGGCAAGATGAAAGGATGGAAGTTTTTTTTAAATAATGAATTTGTCTTCTCCCGGCGTCAGTAAAATCTGTCTGTAGTTTAAAAAACACACGAAGGAGCCGAATAAAGAGCAGAGCGGAGCAGCTATGAAGAAATTAGCCGTGGAGTTCAATATGAACATCATTTTTTCCAATAACTCGAACAATAATGCAGATGGTTGCTTTAAGCTTTATAGGTATACAGAAGTTTGTTTTTTTATTTGCACGGCTATGGGAAATTACCCCTTGATCACTGGTATTGCAATTCGCGTTTCAGTTTTGTTGCAGTAATTTTGCATAGGTTCTTATTTTAAATCTTCGTTCTTTTTTGGAAGATTTTGTTTTCTCGACAACCGATCTAACCGACGTTCCACAGTACGTTAAATGTATGTGGAAAGACATATGATCAAACTCCCCACAACGATAGATTCTGTCCTGTCTGTAACTCTGGTATGAGTGAAGACGAATTTCATTTTCTCTTGCATTGTTCAAAGTATTCAATCCCAAGGGAAAAATTCTACAGTCAAATCCAACACAATTTTGTCGATTCCAATCAGCTGTCTTCCACGGAATTATTAATTAAATTGATGAATTCACAGAATTTTTCTCTAAATTCAGATTTGTTAAGATTTGTCTCATTATTCATAATGAATGATTTACGTAATAATTTGTTATCAAATCATACTGATGACACTTGATTGACCATTGTAATCATAGTATTGGAGTCATTAGTATGTAACTTTATATTAAAGCTTGCAATACTGTATCTTCATATAGTCCTGCAAATAAAGCTTATATTGTTGTTGCTGTTGGCATCAGGCGTTTTTCTGACGCAAATTTGTGTACGAATCATGCATTCTTGCCATGAAGTATGTTAAAATAACCTATTCTTGCAGGTACCTGCAGAGGAACAAAATTGAAGAGCTTCCGCCTGGGATTTTCACCAATTTGACTGGGCTGCGATTCTTGTAAGTTTTAACTTTTTAAGTGTCATGGGTCTTGTTTTAAGTTCCCTCAAAAAACTGAAGATCTTAACAGCGTGCTCAATGCCCTAAGCTCTTGGTCTACTGACTCTCACCTAGCACTTAATCCCACCAAGACCAAGGCAGTGGTTCTGTCCACCAGTAGCCCGTTCTAGGTGTTAAGAGCGGCGGTCAGAGGGGAGCGAATTAAACTGTGCACCGGGAAAATGGAGAGTGGGGGGACGAGGGGGGGGTGAAACATTCTTAACAAAGGGTTGTTGCGGTATACTGGATTCCAGTATACCCTCTTATTGGTGGATTATGACACCATCTGTTAACACTCAAGCTTTGGTGACATTGATGAGGAATGAAATATAGAGGGGGAGAGACATCTACATTATCGAATCACGCGGACATCGAAGGTACTAAAAACAATGCAATCGAGCATTTCCTGTATGTGGAATCTTTTCGTGATGAGCAGAAGATTTGCTTGAATCTCGTTCGCCGAGGCCAGGACGTTTTTGGGATTCTTCCAAAGGGCTCCGGCCGGGAGACCTTGATTTTTTAACTCTTTCCACGAATGATGAACGTACTCAATTGACGTGTCAGTTTCCGGGATCATCATCATTGCGCCTCGCATAATGAAATACCAAGTTCAAGCGATTTGGAATAACAGCAGCAACAGCCACAGGTTGTGGGCAGGAGGAAGGCATGGACGAAGACACGGCAGTGTGGAAGAAAGGTGTGAGACTACTTATGGAAGCCCAGAAAGGGAAAAATAATATCTTGTTTGAAAGGTTATTTAGTCGCAATAAAAAGATTAATACTTTGACAGAGGTCAAAGAAGATCAGTTCTTAAAAGAGGGGGTCTGCGTTTCGGGTCGGAAAATCAATTTCCTTTAAACTTTGCCCATGAATATATCTTAGTCCCAAAGTAATTGAAACCGCATTAGTTTTTGAAAATATTTCAAAATAAATTTTTTCGGAACGAAAATCACTTCAGCGCGCGGCGGCCAAATTTTTGCAGTCTGACAAAGAGTGAAAATAGCGCAAATTGCCGAGTTCACCACTTCAAAGTCTTGCACTTTCAACGATTTTTTTCACTTCCTAGGATTAAATTGGTCCTTAAATGATGTTAAGCACACAATTTTGGTCCTTCAAAAGCAACCAAACATAGCAGACGTTAAAAGGGAGGGGGGCGGGGGGGTAAGAAAGAAAAGAATGAAAAGAAGGAGGGAGGAAATATGTGAAGATTATCTGCGTCAGGTCACCAACATCCTAAACCGGATAACCCTAGCTAAACTCCGTCTAAGTAATCACAAATTGGCAATAGAGACGGGTCGGTATGTAAGACCTTATGAACCGGAAGAGAGGATCTGTTCTATCTGTAAAAAAGACGTAGAAGATGAAATACACTTTTCAACTCTGTGCCCTGCTTATCAAGAAAAAAGAAGTACTTTATTCGAATACTTAAACAAAGAATACAGAGTATCAGTAAACAGAATGGCACCAGATGATGTTTTTCTGTTTTTAATAAACCCCTCGAGCAAGAACAAACCAGTTAAGTTAATTGCAAAATACGTATTCGACTGCTATGAGAAAAGAAGATCATTAGTTCTTGAGGTTAACATTGATTATAGTTCCACTAGTGTGCAATTTGTGTTATGATTTTAAATTATTTGGATAAAGTCGATGTACACAGGGCTGTATAAGACTCCAAATAAAGCATTGCCTTGTCTTCTCTTGTCTTGGAAAAAAAGGGGAGGGGATTGGGGAGTGAAGGAAGGGAACGCCTGCTATAATAACCCCGTTTTGTTCACCTCTGCGGACGCTGGCGATCGCAAATTCTGATTGGTTAATCAGACAATAGAACAAGCTTGTTAAGTACACCAAACTGGCGATTTCAGTTAGCCTACGTCGTGTTGTCAAACATTTTCCGAACGATGACTTCTCCGTTAGGCTTCAAACTCAATGCCAGTGCCTTCAGCTGAGTGCTTGGCTTTCCCGTAATATCTTCTATACTACAATAATTCAACAAAATATCGGCATCTTGTCCAGCGAGTGTAAGTGTTACTTGCTCAGGCGTCTGTGTATAAAATGTTTCAATACCAGCAATTCACGATTCTGCGTCCGACGAGTCACTCACTGTCGAGCTTTTTACAAACAAGATCTTTCTAGAGTTAACCTTTCCAGGTCTTTTTTCTTTCAGCTGTTCACCGTCAGATTCGAGACGTTCGTTTTTCACGTCACTTCTTTGTGGCGTGATAGTGGTGGGAAGCTGTCTTTTGCTTCGATCTTCCACAGCCTCTCAATCTAAATCTTCCTCGACAATAGTGTTGCTTACAGCTTTCTCGATGAAACTGTACAGTTGAGCTGCGTTTCTAATTTTGCGAGCACAAGGTCTGCAGACCCGTTCTGACAAGTTTTCGTTTCAGGTTAATCGCAACCCAATAGACCCGCAACAATGAGCTAAATTCAACCCCGCACTTTCAACTCTTCCCGACGGCGAAAATAAATTTTCAAATGAGGCTGGTCCTCCCCCTGAAGAAAAGTTAACTCCATAAAATCTAAAACTGCTATTTTTTTTAACGTTTACATTGAGTTTTTTGTGGGAGTCGCGGGGCCGACATTCTGTTGCGAAGATTTTCTTATGCTCTGCAGTTACGAAACGGCCCTTGGCGATACATTGCCACGTGAAGTCAGTCATGCAGAAAAGCGTACACCTAATTCTGATTGGTCGTTGAAGTGACAGCTGGGATAATTGAAATAAGGGGCGAAATGCAAAAGACGCGGCTCTTGTAGCTTGCGTTGAGTTTGACTAATAGTCGGGGGTCGCGAGTCGCGAGTCGCGGGTCGCGGGTCCAAAGTCGCGGTCGCGGGTCCAATGTCGCGGTCGTGGGTCCAATGTCGCGGTCGTGGGTCCAATGTCGCGGTCGCGGGTCCAAAGTCGTGGTCGCGGGTCCAATGTCGCGGCGGGGGAAAATGATTTGGAGTTCAAGGCAACTGAGTGAAAACGAGTGATATGAAAAAAATATAAAGGGAAAAAAATCGTTTTTATGCACGATACTCTACAGTAGCGAATATACAGGTTACGGATGTTACAGTCAACAAAATCATGTCTCAAGAAAAGACCTAAAAGAAAAAGCTGGCCGACTTTTGTGTTCACCGCAAGTTCATTTTGTTTTTTTTTCTATCGGGCCCAGTTATGTATAAATTCAGCTTTGAATGTACTTATGCATAACAGTATCTGATAAAAAATGTTGCTATGAGTATGAGTTACCATTGTTTTCTTCTTGTCTATGAATTGCTCACAAATGCTTAGGGGTGCATTCACTGAAAAATGTGCGATACACCTCATAGACTATAAATTGTAAACGTTACAACAACTTAAAACCTTTTTTTAAAAAAGTCTAACTCGGGCTCGACAAGCTACGAGTCTGTCGGTAGAAGAAACGAGAACTGTTTCAATTTTAACAAATGTTTTCGGCAAAAATAAAGAAAACGCTTGTTGAAAAACTTCCTGGTCGCAAACTCCCAAAATAAACTCTTTTCACAAGTAACTGGAAAGAGGAGAAGAGACGTTGGGCTTGAAGTGCCAGTAAAGTACATTCAAGCGGGTATTCAAGGCATGAATTTAATATAGAAACAAGTAATAACCCACAGCAAGTGGGGATAAAGCTCGATCTTTATCCTCTCTTGTCCACAGAAAGGAGTTTGTTCCCACTAACGATTGAAATCCGGAATCCAAGTTCTACCAAGAGAGAATAGATCATAGTCTTTTGGTTCTACTGACAAAGACTTGAATCCAGTACCTGGAATCTGGAATTACTTACCTAATCTATTGTCTTTTCTTAGCTCTGGTGGAGTTGATAACTTACCGTTTTCAGAGTTTGGTTTACTTTCTTTTTCAGCTTCATGATATCGGGCGTTATTATTTCCTTACCTACTTACTCACTTAGTTACGATGCATGTTTTCAAAATTTGACTGAGACGCACATTGAATGGCTTCCTATTGTCAGGTTGTCCTGGTTGCCATTCAGGTGAAGAGGACAAGAACGTATATTGAACACTCTGGGTTGCTGTCTCAGTTGTAAAAATAAAAGCATTAAGCGAAAATCTTGCTTCGAGGAACAGACTCCTTTCTGTGGATTATTACTTGTTTCCATATTAAATTCATGCCTTGAATACCGCTTGAATGAAGTTTCATTCATGCGCCTATTTACATTTTCTTTCAGTCTTGCCGAAAACATTTGTTAAATATAAGAGTTCTCGTTTCTTCTACCGACAGACTCGTAGCTTTTTGAGCCCGAGTTCGCTTTTTTTAAAAAAGCCTTTAAGTTGTTGTAACGTTTATAATCCGTAGTCTATGAAGTGTATCGCATATTTTTCAGTAAATGAACCCCTAAGCATTTGTGAGCAATTCATACACAAGAAGAAAGCAATGGTAACTTATGGTAACTTTTTTATCAGATACTGTTATGCATAAGTATATTCAAAGCTTAATTTACACATAACTGGGCCCGATAGAAAGAAAACAAAATGAACTTGCGGTGAACACAAAAGTCGGCCAGCTTTTTCTTTTAGGTCTTTTCTTGAGACATTATTTTGTTGACTCTAACATCCGTAACCTGTAAATTGGCTACCGTAGAGTATCGTGCATAAAAAAGATTTTTTCCCTTTATATTGTGTTCATGTCAGTCGTTTTCACTCAGCTGTTACCTCGAACCCCAAATCATTTTCCCCTGCCGCGACATTGGACCCGCGACCGCGACTTTGGACCCGCGACCCGCGACTATTAGTCAAACTCGCTTGCGTTCCCTTCTTATCTCTCCTTTAACGCCTGATTTACTCTTACTTTGCCGTAGGCGAGAAAGGTGCTCAAAATGCATATTTTCATCCCAGCACATCCCCACATCTTCTAAATAAAATATCTTTTCAGACCAACCAAGGGAAGGTCCAAAAACATAGAAACATAAAAATATGTTGTCATTTAAGCGATTTATCAGTACAGCCGATCGACGAAATATGCCTATTTTCTGTTATGACTGTTTACAATGCACGATGGAAGGTCTTAATGCAAAGCGCAATAACATAACATAATAATTCATGAAATCAGGGTCGTAACCAGGTATATTTTTTCATCGCTGATCCCAATTTTTAGCTCCAAATTTTGATCCCTGATCCCAAAATGTAGCAAAATTTGATCCCTGATCCCACGTAAATTTTATGATCCCATAGAGAGATGTGTTCAAGTTATGTTTCCCCGACGTCGAGTATCATTCATTAATAACAACTAGGCGTATTTACCTCAAGTAGATGTTTATTTGTTCATTCTGAATCACGTTCTCATCTTGTCTTCCATGATGTATTAAGGACTTATTTGAATTCTGCTGCTTGCTTCTGAAAAATGCTCGGTCCATTACACATTAACTGATTAGTTGACTTTTTCAAAACTTTCTTGGTTGAGAAATGTAAAACTCGTATGATGCTATGAGCAATAGAAAACACTCTATAAAACAATGCGATAAAAATAGACGAGATATAGACGACAATTAAATAAAAAACTAAATCTCCACGTTTCGACGGCTTCAAGTTAACGTCACTTATAATAAGAAATGAATAAAAGGACTGAATCTAAATATATGGCAAAAGAATCTATACAAGGCACGACGCTTATACCATCGACTTTTCAATTATGAAGAAAGGTGGATCGAAGTTCGATTGTTTGATTTTGGAGACTTTGTACATTAGCGAATAGAATTGCCTTCAAGTCGAGCTTCGAAAGGTGAGCTGGCAAGGAGAAAAATATACACAATTCGAGCCAAGACAAGCGAAGCACAAGATAAGAGAGCACACGGCCACCTACAACCACGAAGGACTATGAGAAAGGCTTATCGAGATAATGAGACCGGTGTTAAACATTAAAAAAGACTCCACTCGAACACTAAAAGTGTTTACGTGACTCTTGCATGCTAATATTTCATTTCTGCCACTTGTAGCCTCATTAATGTTATTTTAAGTTTTTCCATTTTATCGCAGTAGTGAAATTGTGGCTGACAATGCAAAACGTGTATTTAAAGACGATATCTAGTGACTCTTCTCCCAGATCTACTGCGATCCCTGATCCCTCAAAGACACACAAAAAAAATGGCTGATCCTGATCCCATGGCTTGTCACCCGGGAACCCGTGTCTATGAATGTATCAAGTATTTTAAACTTTTGGTGACTTTTAACACAATAGAACATCCGTCCGATCGAGTCGTCTTTTTCGCTGTGTACACAAAGCTGATATCGGCATGATGGCTCCCCATTGTCACGCGTTCCTATATCTGGAATTGTTACACCGCGAAAACATTTTTTGCTAGACTGCGAGCAGTCTCTTTTCTTTGCAAAGTTACTGCATGCCAAACCTAACCACGCAAGCGGCGAGGCCGCTTGTCGCGAGAAACGAGGGCGTAAGCCCGAGAAGAAAAAATAAGAGACTGCTGACTCTTTTGTTCTGTCTGGGGACAACAAAGCTGTCAAGGTAATTTAATTAATCAATTAAAAGTTTTATTACTGAGATTACTGCTTGGTTCGCTATTGTTTACAGTTGGTTGTGACGCGTGACTGCTTTTATTGCTTGCAATCTGATCTCACCACGGACCAGTTAATGATCTGTCAACAGCTGTGCAATTGACCAATCGGTTACTCCGTTTCTGGGCTGACGGAGGATTTGTTTACTACAAAAGAGTCAGCAGTCCGTCTTTTCTCGTCTCGTCTCAATCCCTAAATCATAATATAACATCGTAGTTTGCAATTAGTCAAAGGGAGCATGTGTAATGCCGTGGGAATTTCTTGAAGAAAGCAAGCCACTAGTCTAAATGTGTTAAGGGGACCCTAAATAACATGAAAAGTCTGGGTGGCAACTTTGTATCTTGCTCAGACGGGATTTATATGGGGTCGAAAATGTGATGTGTATATCCCAGCATGGAAACGAGGCTCAAACACAAAATTGTCCACAGCTTTCCATTATTTCCGTAAAACTTTATCAAAGTCACTGCATTTGTGCAAATCAATGTTTCCAATATGAACACACCATTTTAAGAGGTTATTAGGGTCACGTGACCAAGTTAGCACGAAAACGAGGCTGACTCGAAAGCTGCACTGGTAGCCCTTAAACTTCTCCTGATGAAGGCAGAGATTGACAAAAGTACTGCAGGTGAATATTATCTGTGCAATCAAATGTAATTATTTGGTAAGGGATATCACGTGACCACACTGGCATGAAAACGAGGCTGATACAAAAGCACGTCGTAATAAATGTTGCCTTGGTTATTTTACCAAAATGAAAAAAAGTTTTAGAAAATATGTTTTATGAATTGTTTTAGAGATATTAATATGACAAATATTGGGCAGGTAACCAGTTTGATCAAAATAAAAACAGATTCTGTAATTTGCACTCGTTTATTTGAGCAAGTCTGTCATCTCCTAGTTTTTTCTTCAGAACAGTAAGACAATTTAGCGAAACCATTGGATCAGATAAACTTTCGCTGCCATTTTTGAATCACTTTTCACAGGAGTTTAAGAAGCATATCAAAATGTACTTTAACCTCCCCAAAAAATATCTTAGCATGGAAATCAGTTATAAAAACGGTTAGTGATTGTTCATGTGGCTCACTCATGTATATACATTTCGCTATCTGAACTGTCCTCTACTTCATCTGAGTACAGTACATCTTCCTCCTGAACATCGTCATCACAGGTCTCGCCATTGTCGGAGCAGTTACAAAGGTCTGTGCAGTTTAAACCAGCCTTGCGGCACTGGCAAAGGTTAGTGGAACACCTTTCTTCGGAGCATCCACACTATACTAGTTGAAGTATCGCTTCAGGGGCTGATGGCAGCTTTGTCATGACAGGTCCCCATTGTTCTTGGTCCATGTGCCATCCATAGTCCTGCGGTGATGGTAGCTCTGGGTTTGTTATTCTGTCTCTGTTCCAGACCATCAACTGGTAACGGGCTCTCAGGATTGCCTGCTGCAATGCGGCCTGTGTTGGTGGCAACTTGTCTGATTGTGCTTGTTTTTTCTTAAAAAGGCTCAATCGTGGCTCTTTAACAATCATAAGTTTTGTTCTTGGTTGATATGGCAGACAGACAAACTTCTCAATGGCTGCGACAATTTCTTCATTTGGATGAGCAGCTTGTCCAAGTTCTGCAAGGGCAGTGATAATTGATGAATCCACTTCTGCAAATATCTTCCAGCAGAGAAGCTTTCCCTTTCCTGAAAAACTTCCTGTGTTGTCAGCTCCGCTTAGGGCGTGGAATGCTGGAAGTGCTGCTATCTTCTCTGGGCCAAGAGTTTCAACAATTGGTTTCAGCTCAATAATACGATGGTGTTGCCCTTTTCCCGTGACAAACAGCGTGTTCTCACACAATTCCGGATACGTCTAAGAGCAAGGACGGAGACATCTGTGTCCAGAGAGTGAATCTGTAGTTGAGTTGCGCCATTAGTGGCAGCATCAAAGGCCTGTAAGATCATCTTTGTGTCAGCTTAGCTTACTCTTGGTTACTCTGTAAATGCCCTACGTCCTTGTGTGTTGCTTTACAAACACTTCCCCATGCCACCACCAGTTGCTTTCCACTACCATCAGCATATTCTTTTATCTTTTGGCCCAAATAGATGGTGAGCTCCATTTTGTTCTTCGTGTGTGACAGGAGTCGTTTCATTGGAACTTTGGCAATGTGTGTTGTGTCGGTGATGTGGTAATACACAGGAGATTGACTTCCTTGTCGTCTAACCCTGGTGGCCGCTTTGAGTGAAAAAGGTAAATCATACCTGTCAAAAATTAATCGCACTTCATTGCTTCCAGTGTCCGTCTGTATAACACGGTTGCTGAAGTGTTCAGCTAGCTGTGCGCAATTTCTGATCCACTCGGGCTTGTGAAGTGACTGGAATTCTGCCATTCCATCTACAATAGCGACTTTCATTTGATCTTTGTTTGGACCAGCTACTCTCATGTTGTTTCTGTTGTCGTTCAGCTTCTCTAGAATGCTCATTAGATTACTCTTGGATGCACAGTGAAGCATTGTGCCATCAGCAGCAAATAAAGATCGCGGGACTATCGAAAATTCGTATTGGCCTACAGTCTCCTTGATATCGATTTCTGGCCTGCTCTTGCACACCATCATCATACGTGCCAAAAGGGGCCTATCCTCTTGAAGCTCCACAATCCTGTCTGCTGCAGTCACCTTCACGACCTTTGCACTGGTTTTCCATGTTAGGAGTTTTCTCTTCTTCATGGGCTACCAAAGGTTAACTTTGCCAGACTGGACTCGTTCTTTCACAAAACAACCGAACAGTCTCCTGCCAATTTTACTTTGTTCACACAAATTTTCCTTTACTGTTTCTGTCATAAACAACCTTGGTCACGAGGTTGAACAGGTCAGTCTGTGTGTCAGAGAATGGATTCGTGAACCTTTCAATAGTGGCTGTCAACTGTGCTACACCTTTCTCTTCGTGTGCCAAGACAGCTGTAGTGAGGTTCTGATGATCACCTTG
>CALNXK010000066.1:970000-982500 GCA_942486035.1 Porites lobata
GGCATACTGGTTTACCTCGTTTAGCGCTTTCGATTTCTTTCATAATCACTAATATATAGATTCAGATAGGGCTAAAAGCGCCGCCTTCGTTGATATACTTGGAGTTGTAATCCTGCAAATAATAAAATCGTGTGATGCTAACCTGCGACGGCAACGAGAATTGCAAAAAAAAAAAACAAAATAAAAATCAACAATTAGTCTAATAGACCTTTTTACCGATACGGCGACCATATTGAATTAATTCGATTTAGGGAGTTTTATAGGATGCCCAGGGGCATGAGCACATTTCGTTTGTATTTTCGAGCGCTTTTCTTAGAATAAGATTGTAATGGGAAAAAAGATCCTTGTGCCGTGTTTTGATGTAATAATGTTCGCCTTTTTCTAGTTTAGTATTAGAAGAGGGTCTCAATGGGGTTAACCGATAGCCGTAAAACGGCCAAAAATTTAGCCGATAGCCGTAAAAATGGAAAAATTTTAACCGTTAGCCGTAAATAGGGTAAAAAAGAGTTAACCGTAAAAGAAAGTGTTTCCTAGATTTGCCACTTTTAAGGAAGATACTAAACTGTGCATGGTTCCGTTTTGTATTTCCCGGCTAGTGTGATTCTGTACGCACCTTAGGCCAAGCGCCTTAACCAAGACCTAGGCTCCGTTTCCGGCGCTCTCTCGGGGAACTAATTTTTTCCGTTGCGAAAGTGTGGCTTCTTGCTTTGGATTAATATTTGCAATTTACCGGAGGTCGTGCCCCCGAAACACTAATGAAACAACACGCAGAGATGTCACTGTTTGTAAAACACGTTGCCGATAAACAACATTTCCCTGTTTTTCTCTGACGCTACAGTAGACATTTCCATGCCTAGTCCCTGTACGGCGTCGTCCCACGCAATCTCGGTCAAGGCATTTCGGTGGCGAACTCGCTCGGACCACGTGACCCGAAACGTATTAGCCGCACGGAATAATGCGGCCTTCGGACAAGGCAACGGCAGACAGTCGTTCTGTACAGTCCTTCACTATCATTAAAAACACTGGACACGGGAATTTTGTTATTGGTCGTTTTCACACTAGAGCTAGAAATGGATCATTCGTCTGAGACTAGCCTGTGTACAGTCGCGTCCTCCCCACAGACACCCCTTCTCCGAAATTTTCTGAGTAAAGGGGGAGGCTGTACACAGGCTATCTGGAAAGGATAATCCCGTCTTCAAATGTCAGGCGGATTGTTCATTCAAAATTAAAACTATTCCATTTTCAAATTAAGACGTATTACCTATCTGACGCGAATCATCAAACGGATAACCCATCTCACACGAATAATCCTTCTCGAATGTGAAAACGGCCATTTCTGTTATAATGAATGTCGCGCCCCGGCCTTGAGTTGGGCGTTCGCGTGTCTGCTTTTGCTTTTTCACAAAGATTATTTTCTAAGTGTAAAATAATATTACAAGTGGAATACTTTATAAAAAGTATGACCTATCAAATGTTAAAATTTTTCAAAAGAATAGCTTATTTCATTCCGAGATGATCCGAAGACCTTTATTCAAAAAAATACAGGTTAATTAATATTTAATTTTTTGAAACAAAAGAAGTTAATTTTTAACTTTTTCGTTAAGCGTAACTGAAAAAAATTAACTGATAGCCGTAAAAGAGCCAAAATTTTAGCCGATAACCGTAAAAGCCACCACCCCACTGGGACCCTCTTAGAAATATGGACTTTCATTGTATATTTCTCGGGAAAAAGGCCATAATTATTACATCAAAACACGGCACAAGGATCTTTTTGCCCATTACAATCTTATTCTAAGAAAACTTTGTCCCGAAAAGTGCTCGCAAATACATGCCCCCTGGACATCCTATAATACCCCTTAAATCGAATTAATTCAATATGGCCGCCGTATATCGGTAAAAAGGTCTATTTGCGAACTTAGCTTTCCGCCCTGTCGGGCGGGGTGACGGGGGTGGGGGCAGGGGGGTATACAACAAAGTGTTATAATTAGAGACTCTCCGTCCTGACTGTTCATCCCATCACTCTTTTGTATACCATTTTTGACTGAAGAGGTGTCCCTAGAGGGGCAGAAAGCAACGCAAATCGCAGACGAACGTTTATTAAAGCCGAGTGGCTCAAGTTTTGTCGCAATGTGTTTTCTAACAAAATCATTTGAAAAAATTATTTTCGGTGTACTTAAAGACTATGCATACAAGGACGATGGGGAACCTGGAGAAAGAAATGGCAGCAAAGCTGTGGTGGAAGCAATTGCTGGTAAAAGCCCTCTGATGTTTGATGAGTACAATCTTTGCGAGAAGGCTCACATAAATCAACTCTTTTTCCTTCAAAAGCAATTTGCTTAGGGAAGTTTACAAGCATTTTGAGATTTCATTCGGCACAAGAACCACGAAATCTGATCTTCTTCAAAAGATAACTGAACTGGTTGTATAGTGTTCTTGTGCAGTGTAAAAGATTGTTGCAAAAGACGCGAGAAGAAGGAAAACGACTCTAAATCGGTCAGTTTATACCCTGCCTATTATTACTCATTTTTCTTCCGTGGGATAACTGTGAATTCACTGCCCTTCAGGAGAATCACTAGCTTAATATGTGCATTCAAGAGAGAATGTGCTAGATCATTCTCTCTTGGTGCATTTCTGCAAAAATGGTACAAGAATTTGAAAATATGGCGCTATTAATAATTAACCACTTTTCGCATTAGCGAAGCTTTCGCACACGCGAAAGAAAAAATGGAAACCTGTAGATACGAAAACATTTGGAAATCACGAGATCGTGCGTACGTCTGTTCACCCCTACTATCACTACACTGACGCCAGTAACAGATAAAGAGCTCGAACGAAAGACAAAACAAACAAAAAAGAAAGGAGACGAAGTTCATCGAGGAAGAAAAAACATAAAAAATTCAAAGCTGCGATGAGAAAATAGGAAACGCTAGCGGCCAGCAAGGTTCATTTGAGCAAGGGGGAATGTTTGCTTAGGGGCCACCCGGACTGTTCACTGTCTCTTACCCGTCCGTTAAATCGTCCAGATGTGCGGCCTTCTTGGGTCCGCTGCGCCAAAAGTAGATTTCATAGTTATTCACGGGCTAAACCCAGTACATTTGAAACCAAGATGGCGACCTGTTAGAGAATGTGCTTGATCGCGACGATTTTACGGACAAATAGAGGACTGTGAACAGTCTAGCAGGCCTCCTGTCAGCAAGCACACTCCAATCCCATCCCCAGCCCCAGCCTGAGTAGGGAACCCTAATAAGACCTAAAAACAGGTACTCGTCTGTTTAATACTACGGGCTAGCAGAAATTTGAAATATATTTTAAAAAATAACAAATGCAAACATAAACGACAAACATAAAACAAAACAAAGGTCGCCAAAGTTTATATCGAATAACAGTGTTGGATTACAAATTAAATAAACAAGGGAACTAAATTAAGTAGCATAGGTGAGCTTCGAACCCCGAAGTGCTTAGCTCCGAAATCCATCACCTGTACCACTACACCACGGAGGATTTAACTATTGTAACAAAGTTTTCTTTTATTTCACATATTTTTAGTGGCAAACCTAACAGTAAATGCTTGCTAACAGTGCTTAACCCTAATCACGATAGTCAGTGCGCTTACTCCTATATTAGGAAATATTTTGTGTAAACATAATGAGGTGTCCAATGTGGTTCTGGACGATGGAATCTAATGTTGACCATAAATAACACATTTTCACAAAGAAAGAGATATCGCATTTACCTCAGACTTGTGCAATATTCATTAACGTCCCCCGCGTCCCCGTCCCACACGTCCCCACGTCCCATACTTGATGTCCCCAAGTCCCTCGTCTCGCCTCCCCAAGTCACAAGTCCTCACACACGCGTCCCAATGTCCCCGTCTTCTTGTCTCTGTCCCAGTTTTATACACATCCGTAAAAAGGTACAGCTGTAGTATTAATGCGTTCGGCTTAAAGTGTTTACTTTCCTAAATGATGTTCCATTGTGTTAAAAGTCACCAAACGTTTATACATTTCATGAATTATAATATGTTATTGCGGCTTTGCATTAAGACCTTCCATCGTGTATTGTAAACAGTCATACTGACAGAAAATAGGCATATTTCGTCGATCGGCTGTACTGATAAATCGCTTAAATCACAACATATTTTTATGTTTCTATGTTTTTGGACATTCCCTTTGTTGGTCTGAAAAGCTATTTTGCTTAGAAGATGTGGGAATTTTGCACAGTGCTAGGATGAAAATATGCATTTTGAGCACCTTTACCGCCTACGGCAAAGTGGGTGTAAATCAAAAACTTTTTGGTAGATATGAGTTGCTTTTGAAGGACCAAAATTGTGTGCTTTACATCATTTAAGGACCAATTTAATCCTAGAAATTGAAAGAAAAAAATCGTTGAAAGTACAAAACTTTGAAATGGTGAACTCGGCAATATGCGCTATTTTTACTCTTTGTCACTGCAAAAATTTGGCCGTGGGGCGCTGAAGTGATTTTCCTCCCGAAAAATTTTATTTTGAAATATTTTCAAAAACTAATGCGGTTTCAATTTACTTTTGGACCTAAGATATATTCATGGGCAAAGTTTAACGGAAATTGATTCTCCGACCCGAAACGCAGTGGACCGGTTTTAGGGAGACTCCCTCTTAACTGCATCTGTAATCAAATCCTTAAAGAAACAAACCGCAGGATGTAATTGCTCAGTATGCATGACTGACTCTCTTAATGTTAGACTCAGAGCGGCAGAAATTTGATTTGCTCAGTTAAAAGAACGAAAACCTCTGATGGTTATTGAAAGCTAATTCAAAGGTCTCGTTTCACACTATCACGAGCTTATTATTCGCGTCTAGCCTTTCAACACTTCATTTTACAATTCAGTTCAGTCTGTAGTTCATGTTACAGTTACGCGGTCGGCGGTCAATTAAGGGCGGAAAGAGCTCTGTAAGGGAATGTTTACAGGCGTTCCCTTTCCCCCTTTAGTCTCCCGTCGTTTACGGATATCCAATAGATCACTTGAGCGTGTTAATAGAACCAAGCTCCTCGGGATCCATTTCAGTGAACATTTATATTGGGAAGAGCATGTGCACAATTTATCAAAGTCCTGCTACAGTGTGCTTGGCATTTTACGGAAAATTAAACAATTAAAAACTTATCTCACAATAACCCTGGCTCGAGAAACTCAAGTTAAGCCGCCGGGCCTGTCTGGTTAGTAACTGGATGGATACTTCGCTGCGAATATCGCCGTGAAGGTGCCTACTTTTTTCTTTCCTTTGTTCTTCTTCTTTCCGTATTGTCTAAACTGAAACGCACTTTGGAGAAACATAAAGTAAAACAAGATCGTCTGTGGCGTGAGATTTACCGACAATTGCTCTTTTATCTCCATTTTCGATCGCTCGTATTGTGAAACTGCTGGGCCAAATTGCCATTTTCATGAGATTAGAGTAAAAGCTAGTCAATTTCCATTATGATGAAGGTCAATTGAAATTTGTAAGGCCTGTTTAACTATAGAATCTTTATCTTTACCTGTCAGATAGTCTAAGTAATTTAGAATCTTTTTAGTTATGTCAATGATCATGGGAAATTTACCGAGTTCAGCTCTACAAGCAATGTTGGATGCCTTGTTATGTACTTGTAAATAACGTTTACAGAATTGCAAATGGGTTTTTTCAATTGCAGAGCTGTCCCAGGACTTAAAATCTGATATTACAAAAGCACTCCAAACTTCACCGTTGTAGGTTAGAATTGGTGAAATCATCGAGTCAAAAATTTTACACGCAAGTGAGGGCTTAAGACTATTCAAATCCGTGTGCCGCCTGAGGCTGAAGAGCGCGTGAAAAGCTTTTTGTCGGAGATGTTCAAGCGAAAGTGTAAAATTTCCGGAAGATGTAATGCGAGTTCCTAAGTAAGTATAGTTTTGGACAACGTCGATTACTTCATTGCCTATGCGGAAGTTATGCTCGCATTTTCGTGTGCATCGTTGACAAATCATTATTTTGGTTTTCTTAGGATTTATTCTAAGCATCCATGAGTTGTAATATGAAGATAGTCCGTTGAGGCAGTTTTGTAGACCAAGTTTGGATCGCGATAATATTATCAAGTAAAGGAGAGAGTTGAGTCTGGTGCCATTTGGTAACACGAAGGGGTCATAAAACATTGTCAAATGAGAACGCTAGATCGTTAAGGTATAAGTTAAAGAGCAGAGGGCTTAAAATGCAGCCTTGCCGCACTCCTCTTGCGTATTGAAAAGATCGCGTTTTGTTATTTCCAATCCTGACAGAGCAGGTACACTTCGAGTATAGACTCTTAATTAGACTATAAAACTTTCCTTGGACATTGATCTTAGATAACTTATGGAGAAGCCCATCATGCCAAACCGAATCAAGGGCTTTCCTAAAGTCAACAAAACACGCATATATTTTCTCCTTGTGACAATGGACATATTTGTCTATTAATGTTCGAAGTGTGAGGACATGATCTGCTGTTCTATTATTCGCTAGAAAACCAATTTATTTGAGACTTGTGAAGTACATTGTTTAAGTCAACGTGCTTTAGAAGTCTCTGATTGAGAATTGAACAAAATAGTTTTCCAGTACAGCTGGAAATACGAATTCCACGGTAGTTTGATGGATCACTTTTAGTACCACATTTAAAAATTGATGTAATGAGGCCATCACACCACATTTGGGGCATAGTTCCTAAGTCGAGGACCGTGTTAAATAGTTTTAGATAAACAGGCATCAATTCGTTTAGGCTAGATTTGATCATTTCGTTTTTGATTTTGTCTGAAAAAGAAGATTTGTTGTTGCAGTGAGTTACATACATACATACATACATACATACATACATACATACTTTATTGCACAACGTGAATAGGTCCTCGTTCTTTCTAACACCTCATTGGTGCTGAACAGCAGCTGTGAGTGTTGGAAACAAACTGCTGATCTGTTTTGAACTTCTCCATTCCTTAGTCATGAATTCGAGGTGGCCTCCTTCGTGTCTCACTTCTTTTTTTTCCCTTAGCTAACTGGACAGGACAGGGTCTGCTTTATATCCACTTCTCGCCCCTTCGTTAAATTTTCCAAACAGAATTTCCTTATTACCTTTTCTGTTATTTATATCGATTAATAGTGAGCTCTTAAGGCCCAACCCGGTTGTCTAACGTTACATATTTCTCTGAAGCCACTGGACTGTTCAGCTGATACAGTAATTCTGCTTTTGCCTTGGGCGGTTGATGATGATGACTTATTGTTGGGATTACTTGTCCTCCGGCCATCCATTTCAAATTTATTATAAAGTGTGTCAAGTGTTATTATAAAGAGTGACAGCTTATTTTGACGTAGACTTTACAAGAGCTTTATACATCCGCGAAGCTGTAGCCGAAAAGAGAGATTACATCTACTTCTTTACTTGCCTGCGTGCAGACGTCTCCTATTTCCTTTGTTACACGCGGTACATGGACGTCTGCGTAACGCCGTCGCTAATCGTGTTCCAGAGTCCCGTTGGCAGGGTATTCTATTTCGCATAAATTGTGAAATAATATTCGGTTAGAAATAAGACTTGACAGGCCAAACACAACATCATAAGCTCGTGATAATGCGAAACGTGAGCTTGAGAGTCTGCTTGAACAGCGGTTTTTTTTCTTTTCTCTCTCGCGCGGAGGTCACTAGCACTACACAGTGCATGTAGCATTCTAAACTTTGACTGAGTAAATCTCGTTTTTGCCATACTAAGTCTTACATTTAGAGGTCGTGAAGCAGGTTTGTTACATGCATACTGAGTAATCATTTCCTGTGAATTATGCTTCTGTGGGTGTTCCTGATAGGATTTGATTTCAGATGCAGTTGTTAAGTGTTTAAATCCTCTGTTTGTTACGGCTAAATAAAGATTTTAGTTTCTTTGACTGGCTTTCTCCGAAATGCCTGCCTGGTGCGAAGTCCACGCCGCTTTTGTAGTTTTCTCAGACACTGTTTACAAATATAAAATAAATCTCTATTAAAACGTTGATACAAGTAAATAAAGGTAAACAATTCTAAAATATAATGTTTATAATTTAGCCAGGTTATACTTAAAAACTAACCTGTTAAAATAGCTATTTTTAAAACGTTTTGTATTTACACCACGTTTTATAATGGATGTATTTCTAAATTGCTTCTGATGAGACCTTATACCTAGAGAGGAGTTTATTAAATGGATGATCCCAGTTATAACAATTATTAGATAGCATTAACACACTCAAAATTAAGTTACAACTGCATCGATTTCTCCATACTTAAGTCACCTTAACAGCACTTTTTTCGCCTCTTCAGTTTTTTGCGAAGTGTTGACAAATCACTACAATGTATAAGAAACTATTCATGTTCTGAAATCAAATGATCCTTGACTTGTTGACGCGTGAGTTGTTTCCTATATTTTGTATCTGGAAAAACACAAGCGCCTTACCTATCGCACCTGCGCCTGTCAATTCAATAAACACTTTTAAACAATCACAACAAAAGCATTGTATTGCGGCCGAGAGGAAAATAAAGCCCATGTTCACTTTTCGTTTGAGCACGATACAGGACGAGACCACAACGGTTACAGAAAATTATCCAACTTAACTGATCACTGAGAGTTGCCATGCTTATTCCTTGAAACATAGTTGATAATCAATAAAAACTAGGTAAAACATTCCACGATTTCCGTTTATCTAATCCACGGTAACTTTATTTATTTACCTACAGAGATTTGAGAAACAACGAGATCAAAGAGCTCCCATCACGGATATTTTCAAATCTCTCTTCCTTGCAAACACTGTAACTGAACAAAGCACTTTGGTACCTTCGGGTTGAGGGAAGAGGGGTGATGAATAAGGGGTGAACGTTTAATTGATTACCTGCAGTTTGGCTTCTCCTATTCCTCTTACTTATTCATAGTTGATAATCTATGAAAGTTATAAGAATTATGAGATAGCATTAACACACTCAAAAGTTACAACTACATCAATTTATCCATACTTGGGTCACCTTAAAAGCAGTTTTTCCTCCTCTCCAGTTTTCCACAGTAACTTTATTTATTTATTTACAGGGATTTGAGTGTCAACGAGATCAAGGAGCTCCGGTCGGGGATATTTTCAAATCTCTCTTCCTTGTCAACACTGTAAGTGAACGAAGCACTATTTCATTAAAATTTTTAATGTCTTAGATAAATGACCTCGAAGTATCCGAAGCCCTCCGTTGGCACCTTCGGGTTGGCGGAAGAGGAGTGATGGTGGTTTGGGGGGGTTGAACGTTTGATTAACTACCTGTAGTTTGGCTTCACCTTTTTCAGCTTTCTTTTTTTAGGTCTTTAAGGAGTCTTTTTCAGCCACAATCCTTTGTGTCCATATAAGTTAGAAGCAATCGTTTTAAGTTCAGGATCATCCTTTCGTCTGTTTCCATCACCTTATATCTCAGAATTCCTTCGCCTTCCATCTAACTTCCGTGATAAGGTTCGTTGACTATCAATTGCTACACTTTCTTTGTTTTCGTAAATAGTGAGACCAACTTTTCCGTAACTTCACTTTTAAAGCCCGTCTGGACTAAAATTTTTTGGTCAATTTGCATAAGAATACCGTGTCAAATTTGTAAGTTATTTTACCTACCTTTATCAATAGGCCATTTCCGAGTTTCCCCTACCCTGGGTGCCAGAGACTTTTCTAGCGCGGTTTCCGGTTTTTGTCAAGTCTTTCTAGTGACCCGCGCGAAAAGCCTCTGGAGCAGAGCGCTATTGCTTTGATGGCGCCGATCCAATCGTTAGCACGGTTAAATCAGTTGGTCCAGATTTTGGACAAGACGGCTGATTGGCTACTAAAGACCACCTGAGGGACCTTCAATCTAACAGACGCTACAATTGGTTGACAAGAATAGACCAGCCCGTGAAAGAATATTTCCAACTTTAGAAGTGTTGACGTTGTGTTGTGTGTTGGCTTTGGAAAGTTTTGGAAGAGCATGATAAGCAATGTATTAGAAGGACAAGTTAAAAGCTATGAGCAAACAAGTGGAGTGTTTAATTTTATTCAACGCAATTAAGCTTTTATCACCAATTCAGCTTTTGTAGCAATACGGTTTAAGCTTTACTAATTTCCTGTTTCAAACGATTACAACATGTTTTGAAATAGTTTGTATTGATGGATTAGGAATATAAAAACAAAACATGTATTTTTAGTATAAAAGGGGGGTCAGAAGGAAACACTCGGCACGACCTTTACCTCATGCCAAAATGCTGCTTGTTCCATTGAATTTTTTCCATGATGGATAGATTATGCTCTGGAGAAAAACGTTTTGACTGAGCAAACTTGATTTTTGCCGATTGTTTCATACTGAGAGGTCGTGACATGCATATTGATTTTCTGCGGTTATTGTGTCTGGTCGGCACATGATTTGCCCTCTGATGCAAGAGCATTTTCTTTGACCTCTTTTGAACTGTTAAGCTCTTCAATGCGGCTAAATAAGGGTTTTAGGTTATTTAATTTCTCCAAACTGCCTCCTGGATCTGAATAATTATAAGCGATTTTCTTTTTGTCCGTGTAAGTGACGGTTTCCTGCAATGTTTTGTCACGCTGGGACCAGCTCGTTAGCGTTTTTAGCAGGATGTTAAATTCTCACGGATAGTGATTTTCAGATCCAAATCTCGGAGAATGGATTGCAGCTTAAACTGAAGCTACATCAACTATGGAGAACTGCGATGTGACCCAGTCATGATTGCTATTAAAGCAATGAATTTTAAACTCGAACTTGTTTTGCTAAGGATAATGTGGGTCTTTGGACACTTCTTCATGTGCCGGCCCACATGATCACAGTTGGAGACTTTCAATCTGATTGGCATAAATGGGGACGCTAAAAAGCACCGATCCGTGCCAGAGGTTTTTCTCGCGGCTTCGGCCTTCCTTAAGGAAATAGGAGACGTCTGCACGCAGCCAACTTCTTTACACGTGCTACAACAAAAGTAGTCTACCTTGTAGTAGTTACAGATTTTCCAGTACAAACCTTCGTTCTCGCGCATAGAGGATTTGCTGCCCGAAGGTCTGTCCCCCGACAAACGATATGTGATAATGCTTCTACGTACCTGTTAGCTGCTGAAGAGGTCACCGCACTGTTTCCATCCCAAATATCAAAAGCGTCACTGAGCAAACAGAGTGTAGATTGGCGCTTCATGCCCAAAAGAGCGTCCCAGCATGGAGGATTCTGGGAAAGGTTAATAGGTGTCACCCCTCAGGGCTTTTCAGGGATAATTTACAACACTGGTTGGAGGACCGTGCCAGACTGCTTAAGGTGCAGTTTACAAGTAATGAAGGAATGAGTAATGATGCCCCCATACATAAGTGTGAAAGTTAGATAGACCACTACACCGGGCACTACGTGCCCTACTCTTTACGGAGAAGAGAAGAATCCAACATATTTTTTACATGTGCAAGGGCTTGTGAGACGGGGACTACAGTTTATCGTCCTTATCCGAGAAGACTAGAAAGTCTAACCGTTTGTAGATGTTATTACAAAGGCAGCAATTTCTCCTCAGTTATTTAAATACCCTGAGTCTTGGTCCGGCCGGTTTGAACCTACGGCCTCCCGCTTAGCAGACCGGCGCTTATCCCATTGAGCTAACCGGGCGGGGGTCGCCTCAGATAACTCTGGAGAAGGTCCTTGGACGATCATTTATAACTTTTAACACCCTGCACACCATTGTTATTTAAATTGAAGCTATCCTGAATGACAGACCACTGACACATGTTTCTTCCAACGCACACGATGAAGAAACGCTCACTTAACCCCATCTTCTATAAAGAAGAAGGATCACAACCCTTCCCCACATTAGAGTTGAAGAAGATGAGATCCTGATTACACTCAGAAAGGAGATGCTTCAAGAGAATTTCAAAACGCTTTGCTCTTGTGTTACAACACTTTTAAAATAATAATAATATGAAAAGTTTAATGAATATTTAGCTGAGTTATTTCTTGTTGCTTTTCCGTATGTAAGGATTTCCGGTCAGCGGTCATGATTTTATACATGACGACACGAACTTGTGCATGTAATTTTACTGAGAGTTTTTTAGTAGACATATTAAATTCTGCAAGCAGAATACTGCAATGCTGATCGTACTACGTGAAAATTAACTCTGCAAGACATCAACACGACACCGAAAGAACCCAAAACAGAGCGGGATTGTAGCCATAGACAGCTGTTTCGCCCTCTTTGGGGCTCGTCAGTATAACGTAACAACACAGAAAACTCTGGTGAAAAATATCCGCGCACTCTGATTTTAGCCCTTACCTAGAACTCTTAACACCCACAGAATCACGCCATACCACGTGTCTTCTGGGGGGCAAGAGTCAAGTTGATGTCTCGCAGAGAAAATAAAGAATTGGCCACAACCAACCTAAAAAACATGGACAAAACCATGCAAAAATAACAGCATATCTGATCTCTAAAAGATCTACGGCCCCAAAATTCATAAAGTACAACATTAACCACAAGGGACTGCATAGGACCGCAAACGAA
>CALNXK010000066.1:995000-1012500 GCA_942486035.1 Porites lobata
TGAAGACAAATCCTACATTGTATGGTGTGACTATTAAAGTGAAAGCTCTTTGTAAGTAGTAATATTTTAAAATATGTCTTTCACCATTTTACAAAATGAAGCTTAGAATTTTACTTAAATAGTCCATTTTACAGTTAAAGGTGAAAACAAGGTTGGAGTTGACCTTGTAATGTATTCATACAACCCTTCCTCCTTGATTATGTAAATTATGTTGTTTTTGTGCTAACTAGTATTTTTAAGTATAATTTCCATAAGAAAAGGAAGCAGGTTTGTATCAAAGAAGGTCAACCTCAGCTTTGCATTCACTCAAGGCTAGGATACTAAGCGCCCATAACTGTAACATGGCACATGTGAACTTTGCCTACCTTTGGCAGTGAAATTGTGAAAACAAATGCCATTAGCATGTAATTGAGGAAATGACAAGAGCAATGAAGTTTGATAACTACATGTACAGTAAAAACCAGCATGTAAAAGTAGTGGTTTACTTAAAAAAGCTATGAGCAGAAATGATCCATTTTAATGACCAATAACACAAGAACGTACATGTTTTAAACCAAGAAAGATCAAGCAGGCTCTTTTATTATTGGTTTATAGTTTAACTGTGATAAACTATAGAGATACACTTATGGGTTTTAGAACTGAAGCAAAAACAGTATTTTTCTGCTGCTTAAAGACCATAATATTATATCTTTCATAGAGAAAAATGGACCTAATTATTTTAACCAGAACTTACTAAGTACACATAAATATTAATTGCCAATAACTATCCAAAGTACAAGAACCTATTTTGCCATACAGTCAACTTCCTTAATAAAGTGGACACTATAAGGAGCTTGAGTTAGAGCCTTCATTAGTGATAGTCCATAATAGGAGAAGTTTATTTCAGTCAAACGTCTGTAATTTATTTTTGCTTGGTATTTAGCTGCCGTCCATATTATCAGGGTGTTCCTTATAGCAAGATGTCCACAAGGCGAGAGTTCACTGAATTTCAAAAAGTAGGTTCATCAAACATGCAGGTTTCTACTGTAAGTTAAATAAAGTAAGGAGACTTAACAAAACAATATTGCTAAAATGAAATAATTCCAAGAACTTACGTTTTGCTGAAAAACTGGCTTTTGCAGTAATATCCCTTTCAACACAAGCCCTAATGCCAATCTCAACTTAAGAGCCTTTTTATTGTTAGGCGTGGCCACGTAGTAAACCCTTGTCCACACAGGTTTATTACAGCAACGGGCAGTTCATTTGTTATGCCTGGCCACAAAGGCCCTCAGCCACAGAGGCTAATTACAGCATAACGGCAATGTTATTTGTTATGCATGGCCACGAAGGCCCTCAGCCACACAGGCTGATTACAGCATAACGGCACTTTTATTTGTTATGCATGGCCAGAAAGGCCCCCAGCCACACAGGCTGATTACAGCATAATGGCACTTTTATTTGTTATGCATGGCCACAAAGGCCCTCAGCCACACAGGCTGATTACAGCACAATGGCACTTTTATTTGTTATGCATGGCCACAAAGGCCCTCAGCCACACAGGCTAATTACAGCATAACAGCACTTTTATTTGTTATGCATGGCCACAACGGCCCTCAGCCACACAGGCTGATTACAGTATAACTGCACTGTTATTGGCCGTGCTTGGACATGTGCAATTCATCACATCATAGGCATTAGCGCTATCTTATTGATATGACTGCAAACAAGACACCACCATGCTAAGGCTTTCAACTCTGAACCAATATTATTGTCAACACTTAGACCACATGTTTCAACGATGATCTTGAGACTGAGCCCACTCTACGAGTCTGAGAAAGGTTTCCTCCCTATACACTGGTGCTAACACCCTTCTCTGCCAACACTGAGTTGCTAAGACATGCAGTCTCTCAATCTCCACTGCTCTGGCTCTTGTAGTTGGAGTGTCCACAGGTCTGAATCTGTCATTGTTTATCAATACATCTTCATGAAAAGCAAAATCAGGATCTCTTCCTTCCCCGCCTGCTGATTTTGCTCTTGACAATGCCACAAATAGAGCTCCTGGGTTTCTGGCTTCAAAGCCATGGTCCCCGGGGTGAACCACTACATACCTGAATGCTTCTCCAGCACCCACAGTCATCCCTTGGCATTTGTGGATTGTTGTTCCCCATGCCAGTCTCAATGGAACCTGGAGATGCTTGCATCGACATGCGCAATCAGTGGAACGACTTACTGGTACAATTGGCACAACTGTAGGATCTTCATTACTGTACGGTGGCCCCCTATATCCTGGAGACCTCACCAGAACCACATCAGGTACTGGAGCAGGATCATCAGTAGGTCTGCAGCCATCTTTGTACACAATGTCTACGACTGCACCTACCGCCCCATTGAACAAACCCCAATCAGCCTTTAAGTTAACCACCAGCATGACTTTGCTGTCACGGGAAAGATACAGTAAAGGTAACAATCATCCCGCCTTATTACTGTCGGCCTTCACTGCATGTCGGCCATTGTGAACTGCCTTGATCTTTGCTACTGGGTGGTTTGGCTGTCTGTTACACTCAAGCAGCTTTGTTTTATTACGCTGCCATTCAAGACGGTGCGTGGGAAATACGTACAGACCTTGCTCATCCATCCTAGCAAGGAGTTCTGGCCCGTGCGACGTGCGGAGATTGTGCCATTGAAACTGTTGTAGCCAATGGATTTGCTGGGGTGTTGTGGTATAATTTCTTAGTGACATCAACACATCTCTCAGCTGTTGTTCAGATTCATTCTGCCTTATAATCTGAGTAAGCTCAACAGCACTATCAAACATTGTCCAAACCAAATGACCGTGGTTAGACGGTGCACTACGACAATCTGAGATGTACACAGGGGTGTCACATACAGGAGGAAGCTGAACATCATCTCCCATAAACACTGCCACAGGAATCCCTCCCCATAACTGATCTGCATTGGCTCCTTTGTTGATTGCATAACGTGCATGCTGTTCCATCCAGCCCATCCGTCCAAACATTGATCGTTCATCCCCAACCAGAACTTTCAGATTTTCGCACTTTTTCTGCATTTTCTCCAGTAAGGGACCTGTAGGTACAGTCAACTCATTGCAGGCCAGGGCCTTCCACCTGTCGGTACTCCTAGAAAGCTGTGAGCTGTACTGCCTTGAACGAGATAGGCAGCATTCCCCGTTGGAGTTATCACCTGTATTGCATCATTGGCTTCGAAAACTTGCCGCACTAACCTCTGGAGACACTTTATGACATAAGACTTTCCTGTACCAGCAGTTCCAGAGACAACAAGCCGCAGTGGAAGGTAATATCCACTGTTTTCAACAAAGTTGTACAGGGTGTGCAACACAAGCCCCATTATGGCTTTCTGATTCTCATTTAGAGACAACGGACACACCTGAGGTAAATCAAGGTCTGTACTTTCTGTCTCCTGTTCATCATCCACTTTAATGCTTTCTTGAAGCCATTTTGTTGGGTATTTTCCTTCGGGGAGAATAATACGGGTACTGCTCCAGTCATAGTCCTCCCCACCATCATCATAATCAAAGTCTCTCTCTACACCCTCATACATTTGGTTCTGCCCTGCATATACATCCACCCAGTCTGGCTGTTCTTCTGCTTCAACAGCTCATCTTCGTCATCCTCCTCAAATACTGGTTCTTGTGGGTGGTCTGCAAAGCGCCGTGCCTTAGCAACTTGGGCCTTCACAAATGTTGGACAGTCATCACCTGCAAAAAAGTCCTTAAAGCGATCAATCCAAGATTCTGCATCCCCCTTCACTTCTTGGATGTCAAACCAGCTTGGCCAGTGTAACAGGAGCATGGTCCTACAGTAGTCTTCATTCAGTGGCCATGTTGCGTGCGTAGAACCACCACTTACAACAGGAACATTACCATTCTTAGATGCAAAGTGGTACCAAGAACAGTGTTCATCTTGCGATCGTGCAAGGTACTTATCCAGTGGGGTGCTGCGAGTTGCAGTTTCACCATCACGTTCAAGTCTCCTTGACCCTGACATTGACAAGTAGGTAAATGGAAGGCTACATCGCCAAAGTGCTAGCCCAATCAGCTCAAAAGATGCCTCCGGTCCACTGATATCTCGTCTTCCTACCGTCTTTATCAGCATCTTAGCACACATTGACTTGCCTGTCACCTGGTCTGCATCACCTGCATCAACAGCATTCACCATGTCCTTAAAGAGATCAGAAGTTGCACCAGTAGGTTCGCTATCTTTGCAAGCATATCCACACACATAGCCAATAATGGCTATGATATCATCTGTGCTAGGATTGTCCGGAGGGGAATTGGAAAGAATCAAGCTTACATCCCCATTTGCTCTCCACGATTGTAACTGATAACGAGAATGCTGAACCACACGTGGATGGTCACGTGGCATCTCTAGGTGGGGAGCTCCATTATGATCTTCCACAATTTCCGGATTACTGTGAATCTTTTTACCTGGGCGGTACTCGCTTCCAAATTCCATCCGACATACACGTTCTCTCGGCTGCAGTCCTTGCTCCGGATGGCGAGGAGTTCTCAAGCAGTAATCAGAGCAACTGTGGAGTCCAACCCTGTTTACTAAAAGCAAATTATCCTCCAGTATTGCATCTTGTGTTGCAGCTATTTGCATTAGCACCTTAACTAGGGGATCCCTATCATCTGATATGGGCTCAGCCGTTCCCTCAGGTGGTGGCCAGAGGTCTTTTCTTGGCTGCCCTTCTTCATCATTGCCAGCTAGATGTAATGCTGTCATGGCAAAGGTTTCATACGCCCACTGACTGAGTCTAGCTGCATACTCTTCATATTCGCAACCATCTTCACAAGCTTCATGCAATAGCTGATGCGGTTGCCTGTCTTCCCTCCAGCTGAGTTGGTGCCAATGAATTTGACCGCGGGACTTGGCAAACTCACAACGGTACCAATAATCAGAGACACCAAATACCGGCTTCAGTACCTTCTCATGGTATGCCTGGGTACGCAGATCAAAGTAACTCACCACCACGTGAGTATTTTCTTGTACTGCCTTGAAGCGGGCATTGCTATCTTCAGCAAGGTTGACTTCTTCACCTTTGGTCTGCAAGATGTACTCTTCCAGTAGCCTTCTAAGAGGAGGAAAGTAAAACTCAGCACAGCTTCCAGTCATGAAAAATGAGGGTAACCCACGCTTCTCATTGACCATGAACTCCACAAGGGCACGAAGTTCTCTGCGTCTCTGCTGCCAGTACTGAGCTATACCACGCAGATTTGCGCCAAAATACAAGAACTTGTCGGTAAAAGTGTCACCTCTCGCAAGTCGCTCTTGCAGGTCTGCAACAGTTATGTGTGGGTCACCAAGTTGCTGATCAACAAAGAACCGGCTCTGCTTCAGGGCACGCTTCCTCATGATCATATTGTGAACAAAAAACTTCCACACCTTATGCCTAGCAAACCTCCCATCTTGGTACCACAGCAGATGCTCTGCCCAGTCATGCAGTGAAGGATATGTCACTGGCCGGTTTATGTGGAAATCACCCTTTCCATAGGGAAACAAACAAGGAAATGCCATCGTAAAAAAGTACGGAGTGGTAAACTCTGACGCTGGTGTCGTGTCCGTGGTCGGTCAAGGAATCACTGGTCGTTCCCCTCTTCGTCGTGTATTTTCTGGTTCACCCTCACTAGGTTCTGATACAACTTCATTTACGGCTGCTTCAACTTGGGCTTGTACGTTAACGCCAGGCTCAGGAAGAATTACTCCAGAGACTGTAGAGTCATCAGTACAATCTGTTTCCCCAGCATTCAATTGCTGTGGAGCCGGGCCTTGGTCATCTACCCGTTCTGTTTCAGAAAACTCAACAGTTCTCAAATTGGGCAACTCACCATCTTCAGGTAAATTCTGTATGCGAGCACCATCAATAACAACATCACCATAGGCAGGATTGTTGTCCTTCAACCAACGAAGGGCTCCCTCAACACGGTGTCTTCTAACCCTGAAGTCCTTATGGGTATCATCTTTTCCTTGTCTTCTCACGCGTATGATATCCACCTCTGCCGGTAGTCGTGGAAGAATAGTTGCCGGTTCTTGCACAGCCTGTGGGAATGCAATGCAATGCCCCTTTGAAGCGATACCTCCATGCTTCAGTAAGTGTACATGCACGGTAGGTGCTAGCCTGGCTATCAGCATCTGTTCAGCATCTGACATGTCAGACAAAATCTTAGGAACAGCCATTGGATCCATATTATTCTCTCCTGACCAAACTTTTGGTACCTTCTTATCTCTCCTGCAGCGAGTACACATGTTTCTTGTGCCCTTGCACTCCAGTCGTCGTTCCTTGCAGACCTCACAAAAACTGAATGCATAAGTCATCTGCTCCACCTCAAATGCACGAATAGCACTGTACGCCTTATCTTCTTGCTGACTTGAACCTGCTGGTGGAGGTGGAGGTAGATCTCGAACAACTTCTGGCAACCTTTTCTCTTGTTCTGATATTCGTCTTTGGTTTCGCCGCTTTCTCTTTCTTCTGTCATCCTCTGTTTCCACTACACCAGGCTTTGCAAACTCATAGTCCACACCAACTGCCCTTGCTCTAGCAATGAGACGGTCATCTTCTAACTGGCTACAATTATTTTCTTCTGGAAGAGATTGATGTGTTCCCTGCGAATTGCTTGCTCCCTCAATTGGGCCATTTTCTACTACAGGAGTGTCCCTTTCCAACTCTTCTCCTAGTGAATGAATTATTTGTATTTACCAACTACACAATTAATATAAGGTATGGGGCTGGTGGATTGTATTTTTTATCTTGCTTGAGCGATAAGTGTTTTTTGGGGGGGTATTCAATTGCAGGAACTGTTGAAGCATAATTAAAAAAGCTGTGACTTTTGGGCTAATTAAGTTGCAAGCTACAGCCTGCCCAAATAAATCACACTGTAAAACTGAGTTTCTTTGCACCCTTAAGAACTGTTTGTGTAACTGTACAAGCATTATCATTATTACAATGCTGTATCTTTTGAAGTGTTCTCAAAACCTGATTTCAAAAGAAAATACACCATATACTTTCCAAACTCAAGATAATACAACAAGGCTTGACAATCATTTTCTAAGTGGTGATATTGACTGAACTTTCATAAATCAGTCATCAAATAATCCCAGTGACCAAACCAATCAATTATTAATCATAGTTATCATTAGGAAAATAGTTATCTCTATATGAATTGTATGTATTTTTAACTGTGTGTAAATTAAAGTAATACAAAATTAAAGGAACATTTTCCGATAATATGTACAATCAAATGCCAACAAAACAAAAACTCCCACAAACCAGTCAGCCGAATTAAGTATACAGACATGATGTCTTGTCATATTAACCACAACAGCAATGCTTGAAATACACGAGAAAAGGCCTCATTATTAACGAATTATATCGCTGCTCTTTTGAGTCCATCAAAAAATATATAATTTATGAAAGTTTTAACATTCCTAATTGTCACACATGCATACACCTTTATATTCAAAATCTTGATAACAACAATAAAATAAAACACAACCCACAATGAATAAATAAATAAAAATGATCAAGTACATTTATAAAATAAAATGTAAAGAAGAAAGTGTTAACTTACAAAAGAAAAAGGATAAAACAAAGTATGCATGTTTCCCGGCACCTGATTGGTTCTGATCTATATTTCTATTAATGTTTATTAGCCAATCACAGGTTTTCATTATCTGAGAAATTTGCATTATTTCCCTTTCTGTATTTGTGTTTCCTCGTTTTTGCACTGTGTTAATTAAAAACTGCACTGCTGCTCTAAGGCAATGCGGTTCAAACTTTTTTCCTGTATATTATTAACTTTCATAATAAATACCATCTGCCATAATCAACTACATTAGTACCTGCTAAAAGTCTTTGCTCCTGTTCACCTACAATAGAGCATTCCATCCTACATTCAACTTGGAGGATCTCACTTTCATGTTCTTCTATGACTAAGAAGATAAGATTGGGCAAGGACTTTCCCTCACCCCTACATATTGAGCAATTGAAAAATAAAAGAGCTGATCAATCTTACAATAGACAGTTTACTACACTGTTCCCTCCAATAAATGAAATATTTGGCTCCTAATTAAGTTGATAGGTACTGTAGTGAGTTACATGTAAAAACAACCAATCCACAAGACCAGACCGCCAAGACTCAAAATTACAGGCAGTCAACGTAATATGTTGGGTCAAGATTTGGCCGGTCAACATTAAGGCCCTGAAAATTGAAATAACTGCTTTTACATGGCTTAGCTTAATTTTTTTAAGAAATGTTACTTTCGTAACTTGATAACCACACTCAAAAGTGGTTTATAATAAGATATGTTCGTCCTGAATTCAATATTTTCAAATCTCGCAATACAAGGAGTCTTTGAGCATTTATGGGGAAATTTTTTGTCTTAATTTGCCTGTTACTGCAAAGTACAATGTTTTCAATACAGTAAAAACCTGTGACTGAGAACCTGGTTTTTAAGAACCTGTAAGGCTATAAATTTGCCAGTTAAGCCCCCTCCATACAAGAACCTAGCCTGTTCCAGGTGTTCAGATAGTAGAACCAGCTGGCGGTAAGTGGGGAGCGAGTTAAATTGTACACCGAGAAAACAGGGGGGGAGGGGGAGGTGTGCGTGTGAGATCATTTATGGAAGCCCACAAAGGCACAAAAAAATCTTATTTGAAAGGTTATTTAGCCGCAATAAAAAGATTAATGCTTTAACAGAGGTCAAAGAAAATCAGTACCTAACTGCATCTGGAATCAAATTCTTTCAGAAAAAAACTGCAGGAAATAATTGCCCAGTATACATGACTGACTGTCTCAATGTTTGACTCAGAGCGACATAAATTGGATTTGGTTAGTCAAAAGAAGGAAAACCTCTGATGTTATTTATTTGAAAGCTAACTCAAAGGTCACGTTTCATACTATCACCAGCTTATGGGTCCTGTCTAGCCTGTAAGCACTTTGAAGTTCATGTCACATACATCAATTAAGGGTGAAAAGAGCTCTATAAGGGCTCTGTAAGGGGTTCCCTCTCCTTTTCCCCCTCTAGTCTCCTTCGTTTCTTTTTTTTTTGCTTCGTGAATTCTTCTCCCACGCTCTACTATCTGAATGCCTGGAACAGGCTAACAAGAACCTAACCCTGTGTATCCTAAATATATTTGAAAGACATTCCTATTTTCTTAAATCTATATGACAAAATTCTTTTCACTTGAAAAATATTCAGGAACCTCTTTGGGAGACATCACCCTACTGAAAGCCTCTTTATAAGTACTCTTTAGCCACAATGTTTTTCATTCATAAAATAAGAACCTATATATTTTAGAAAATAGCCAAAATTTAACAAATAACTATTTTTGAAAGAACCTGTTCAGGCTATATACAGTGTATGAGAAAATGCAGGTTCTTACTCGTGGATTTTTACTGTATTTTGACCGGTCTGAGCTACAATTTGTTGGGCAGGAAACAATGACCGAGCTAAGATTTGTTTGGCCTCTCAACGTGACCGGCCACTATTTTCGAGCACTGACTTCACATAAAAAAACATAAGAAGATAGGTATCTACAAAATGGAAAGGCCGAATACTAAAAAAAGATATTTCAATTACAAGAGGGAGAATAGCCAGCCGGATACCTCTTAAACTTGAAAAAAGCAAATAAATTCTGTTTACCCTAAAAAAGTAAATAGCGGGCCTGCATGAACCCGAACAATCTGCAACAAATTAGCTCTTTCAAAAAGCATCATGGCAAAACCAGGGCAAAACATCTTCAAATTCAAACCACTGTTCGCCGGGCACAAGGATGGAACAGTGACATCTCAAAGACTTTTCAGAAAACACAACAACGCTTTCACAGACATTAGGCCGTTTACATGTAATTTACGATCCTCTAAAAAAAATTTTCACTTGTCACAAAGGCCAGAGTCGCGGCAAAAGTTTTTAAGCTTCCGTAGGCTAACAGAATGAAGAACGGTCACGACAGGAGTTTATTGAGCGATTCACCGCACGGTCGGATCGGACAGAAGGAAATGTCAATGGTTATTTAACTAAATTCTCGATGAAATATTACATAACTTGCACATTTACATGTAAGATTACCTTGGGTTTTCCGCGAAACAGAAAGATCGAAAATACATGAGTATTATACTGTAACATCTTTGATGTGCCTGTCTTGTTAAATTGAAACTTCAATTTCCTTTCTTTTTACCGAACTTAAACACATGTCAAAATATATTAACCGCAGCGAACTACTAAAGACGGAATACACTTCCCTCAAGATAAAATATAGGATCTCCGACTGTCTGAAACTCGACACTGCGTGACAACAAGTGACGTGTGCTGACTGGTCAGACGAACAAAACAACAGCTAGTCAGACTGAGTTTTCAACATGTTTTTGTAAAAACCACACGCCTTCTATCCGCTACAATTAAACAGTAAACTAACCTCGAAGATAGTCACTCACCTACTCCTCCTTCCCGCTCGTCTTCGTTTATACGACGCCTGTTTCCCCTTGCTGTTTCTCGCTCCCTTCTTTAGGCGCCGCTCGTCGCTAATTCGGCGTCTATTTTCTCTTGCTCTCTCTCGTTCATTCTCGAGTTGCTCTTCAGTGAAATTTTGCCTCCTTTCTCTGTTTCTCTCGTGCTCCCTGTCACGTTGCTCATCAGTAAAATTGCGCCTCCTTTCTCTATCCCTTTCCTGCTCCCTCTCCCGTTGCTCGTCAGTAAAATTGCGCCTCCTTTCTCTATCCCTTTCCTGCTCTCTCTCCCGCTGCTCGTCAGTAAAATTGCGCCTCCTTTCTCTTTCCCTTTCCTGCTCTCTCTCCCGTTGCTCGTCAGTAAAATTGTGCCTCCTTTCTCTATCCCTTTCCTGCTCTCTTTCCAGTTGCTCGTCAGTGAAATTGCGCCTCCTTTCTCTATCTCTTTCCTGCTGTCTTTCCCGTTGTTCGTCAGTATCATTGCTTCTCCTTTCTCTGTCTCTTTCTTTCTCTCTTTCCCATTGCTCGTCAGTGCAGTTTCGCCTCCTTTCTATAGCTCTCTGCCGCTCTCTCTCTCGTTGAGCTTGGCTTGCTTGCCGCCTACTTTCCCGTTTTCTCTGTCTCTCCCTGTCTCTGTACTCCAAACTAGAGGACATAATCAGTAAAAAATTTGCAAAAAAATATGGAAGTAAAAACAATTTACATCAACCGATAGGAAAAATTTCTTTTTGTTCTGAATTAACTTCGCTGAACTAAATTGCTTGGTTGCTTACGCTTTACAAAACGCGGGTGGCCATTCGTTTTCGCGCCAAAAAAAGACCTCAGACTCACAGACTTCCCCAAATTCTGCATTGGTATGCCTGTGGTGCGGACAAACGGGCAGCGGGTGGGCGGGCGGGCGGGCGGTGTACGGTCACCTGATTACCAAATTTTCTGAGATGGGTAGATTTACTTACCCATGGTGCTCCGCAGGCGCGCTTCGCGCGCCAGAGCTCCGCTAATATGTATATTTTTAATTCGTTTTATTTACTCCGTTCATATAATCCAAGTTTTCTATAACATCAATACTTAAAGAAGACGTCTTTTTCCATTGTTTTAAAAGAGCGTGATACGAAACTTGGCTGCAGACACAAAACGATTACTGTACGATTACTTGAGCTGCTTCCATTTTAATTTTTACTGGAACATTAATCCCTGATTAATCGGCCCAGGGCCAACACGCCATCTTCTTTTGGATCGTTGAAAGGTCTCCCAATCACCCCGGTACAGACATGATCTCTTATAAGGGTCAAAAAAGCTTGGGCCACGACCAGATCGGTCTCCTTTAGAGGTTTAATTCAAAATTTCCAACGACCATCCCCAACCCTTTCATATGCGGAATCCCCCCCCCCGGGTATAAACGTTGGTTCCATCTGAGGTAATCCAATATCTGAAAAATGAGACATGCCCATTATAGTCTCGAGACAATAAAACCATTAATTTTAGATCACATGGCTGAGGTCACTTGACGCTAATAGAGAGGGGAAATAGCCCACGGCTCTTGCGATAGCTCTCCGTTTTGTTTTCGCAATTAGTGGGCGATGTGAAAATTAGCAGGCGTTGACACTTTGTATAGCAGCTTTCATTGGTCAAAATTTAATGTTGCCATACAACTGGTTTGAGTATAGAGCTAATTTCTGAGAAACACAGGGCCTTTATTGCGCTTGTGATTAAGTTACAGATGGGTCCTTTCTTATACACTTAATACAAGGTACTACATTGTCTTCTACATACATCCAAATCTACCTTTGTTTTTAAGCAAAAAGAGGATAGTTTTTTGGCGGTTCTTTAAAGCTGTTTTAAAATTAGGTAGTTTAAGTTATTAATCCTCCTGTCTGATGGATATACTTGGGTACGAATTCTGCCTCCCCTTCACCTCTCCCCTCTGGATTGTCCACTAGAAAAGTAAAGCGCTTCAGAAACGTCTCAGTAACCAATATACATGTATCACGGTTATCGTATCATGCTTCGGAAGGTGTTACAAGTCTTATTCCCTCAAAAAAAGGTGAAATAAAAAAATCCATAAACTGGAACTGTTTGCCGAATGAATTTTTGCATTGTGTACGTGTGGGAATTTGAAAACTATATCATCAGAGTAACTGAACATACAGTAACTATACATATGAATAGATTGTTTGGAGACAATATTCAGAAACTGAAATTAGCGTAACTGAGACAGGATTTTCCGAAAGAGAACCATGCTATTAAAATGTGTCTTTCTAACCGCATATTAGTTGAACTGCTTTTACCGTCGCGCGTGCTATGCGTGCAGACTGTTTCTTTGAACGATCGCATTTAATAATCACACTCACGTCATCTCTCTATTACTTATTTTTGCAGATACCTGTGGAACAACAGAATTGTACATCTTCCACCTGGGATATTTTCAAATCTCAATAATTTACGTTATTTGTAAGTTTCAATTTCTGCATATTTTTGTTGCTAATTATTAAGACTAAAACCCTTCACAACTGACATGAGAGAATCATTATCTCTTGCAAGCATATATAAAAAATTCCAAAGCTTAGAGCAAAAGCAAATTTTAAAATACGAATTAAAATTAGAAAATAATGGGGAACGGCTACTAACTTTGTTGTTAAGTAGTCAGGAGAGAATAGTAAATGGCCAGGAGTTCCAGTCCCTTTTCCCTATTCAAAAAGGATTTTCTTTGTTCAATAGAGATGTCCTCCATGATGCGATGTTTGATGCTGTGATCTTCAGCAATTGATACTGGGATAATCTCTGAGTTGATGTTATGACCCTTTGGCCGCCAGTGTTCAACGTTGCACTTAACCCAGGATTGGTGTTCTTCAACCGGGTCAAAGGCATCCCGCGGTCTCACAAATATCTTAGGACATTTTTTGGCCATTTACAATCCAATCTTTGGACTACGTATTTAAGTTAGGCCTAGAGATTGGAAATGATGAGTACATCATTCTGTGTAACACGAGCTGCCGTAGCATGAGCGGTTTTAAGTTATAGCATGTGTGGCTTTTCAAGTCGCAGGAAGCCAAAAAAAATGATCGGTCTGAATAGGGTTAAAGATTTTTTGTTGTTAATTATTATTATGAAGTCGAGTAAAATTTTGACGAACTTTGTTGATAAGAGGCGTCACAACCTTTTCTCTGAACTTGAAAATGGCAAGATTACAAGGACGCCTTCACTTTTTCTACCTTCTTCTATATATTTATTTTTCTTCGATAACGCTTTCCCACTTTTATTTCCTCGTGAAAAATGACTTTAACCCTGTTCAGACCGGGCTTTGTTTTGCTTCCTGCGACCGGGAGGCCCTCCGGGGTCCTCCTCTATAATCAGTTGAGAACCGCTTGATGCTGCAGCCACCAAAATTACACACATAGGGCTTAGTTGAATTACTCTTGTCTGAAATAGATATTAAAACCATTTCATGTGCAGGTCCCTCCCCGACAACGAAATTAAACGGCTTCCACCTGACATATTCCCAGGACACTATTTTAACCTGTTTTATTTTTAATTAAAAAGTTCAAGTTTTTATTTCTTTGTTGTTAAGGAACATGACTTATATTTACACACTACGTGAGTACTACGAGTAACATATTCCTATTTAGCAAAGGATGTAAACGGGTAGCGAGCCTAAGCAACAAGAACGCTGTCATCCTGGCCGCCATGTTTGACTGGCACCTACGCACTAAATTTGGCGACGATACCACTGCCTTGGAGATTATTCCAAGGAACTCTATAAGTTTGCTCAACGTCGTTGCTTCAGATATCAATAATTTCGCGATATCTCATAACATGAAACTTACTCTTTACTATCAGCAAATCAAGAGCGTATCGATTTCAAGAGGAATTAATTACTTAACCTTATAAGATCCTATCTGTGTGATCGACTAAATCGAGTGAAACTATTACTAGAGAAGAGAGTGGAAGCGGACTAAGAGAGGTTGTCCTCAGAGATCGACCCTCGGCCCATTATCAGATGTAACAGGCTTCCAAGACGATTTGACATATGTAATTGACTCATTTCTCTATATGTTCGCGGATGACCATCCAATGTATGAAATGGATATAGCGGGGAACCTACAGCTAACAACAATCTAATAAGAAATGCCAATATGTATATTTTTAATTCGTTTTATTTACTCCGTTCATATAATCCAAGTTTTCTATAACATCAATACTTAAAGAAGACGTCTTTTTCCATTGTTTTAAAAGAGCGTGATACGAAACTTGGCTGCAGACACAAAACGATTACTGTACGATTACTTGAGCTGCTTCCATTTTAATTTTTACTGGAACATTAATCCCTGATTAATCGGCCCAGCGCCAACACGCCATCTTCTTTTTGGATCGTTGAAAGGTCTCCCAATCACCCCGGTACAGACATGATCTCTTATAAGGGTCAAAAAAAGCTTGGGCCACGACCAGATCGGTCTCCTTTAGGGGTTTAATTCAAAATTTCCAACGACCATCCCCAACCCTTTCATATGCGGAATCCCCCCCCCCCCCCCCCCCACCCCGGGTATAAACGTTGGATCCATCTGAGGTAATCCAATATCTGAAAAATGAGACATGCCCATTATAGTCTCGAGACAATAAAACCATTAATTTTAGATCACATAGCTGAGGTCACTTGACGCTAATAGAGAGGGGAAATAGCCCACGGCTCTTGCGATAGCTCTCCGTTTTGTTTTCGCAATTAGTGGGCGATGTGAAAATTAGCAGGCGTTGACACTTTGTATAGCAGCTTTCATTGGTCAAAATTTAATGTTGCCATACAACTGGTTTGAGTATAGAGCTAATTTCTGAGAAACACAGGGCCTTTATTGCGCTTGTGATTAAGTTACAGATGGGTCCTTTCTTATACACTTAATACAAGGTACTACATTGTCTTCTACATACATCCAAATCTACCTTTGTTTTTAAGCAAAAAGAGGATAGTTTTTTGGCGGTTCTTTAAAGCTGTTTTAAAATTAGGTAGTTTAAGTTATTAATCCTCCTGTCTGATGGATATACTTGGGTACGAATTCTGCCTCCCCTTCACCTCTCCCCTCTGGATTGTCCACTAGAAAAGTAAAGCGCTTCAGAAACGTCTCAGTAACCAATATACATGTATCACGGTTATCGTATCATGCTTCGGAAGGTGTTACAAGTCTTATTCCCTCAAAAAAAGGTGAAATAAAAAAATCCATAAACTGGAACTGTTTGCCGAATGAATTTTTGCATTGTGTACGTGTGGGAATTTGAAAACTATATCATCAGAGTAACTGAACATACAGTAACTATACATATGAATAGATTGTTTGGAGACAATATTCAGAAACTGAAATTAGCGTAACTGAGACAGGATTTTCCGAAAGAGAACCATGCTATTAAAATGTGTCTTTCTAACCGCATATTAGTTGAACTGCTTTTACCGTCGCGCGTGCTATGCGTGCAGACTGTTTCTTTGAACGATCGCATTTAATAATCACACTCACGTCATCTCTCTATTACTTATTTTTGCAGATACCTGTGGAACAACAGAATTGTACATCTTCCACCTGGGATATTTTCAAATCTCAATAATTTATATGCTTTGTAAGTTTCAATTTCTGCATGTTTTTGTTGCTAATTATTAAGACTAAAACCCTTCACAACTGACATGAGAGAATCATTATCTCTTGCAAGCATATATAAAAAATTCCAAAGCTTAGAGCAAAAGCAAATTTTAAAATACGAATTAAAATTAGAAAATAATGGGGAACGGCTACTAACTTTGTTGTTAAGTAGTCAGGAGAGAATAGTAAATGGCCAGGAGTTCCAGTCCCTTTTCCCTATTCAAAAAGGATTTTCTTTGTTCAATAGAGATGTCCTCCATGATGCGATGTTTGATGCTGTGATCTTCAGCAATTGATACTGGGATAATCTCTGAGTTGATGTTATGACCCTTTGGCCGCCAGTGTTCAACGTTGCACTTAACCCAGGATTGGTGTTCTTCAACCGGGTCAAAGGCATCCCGCGGTCTCACAAATATCTTAGGACATTTTTTGGCCATTTACAATCCAATCTTTGGACTACGTATTTAAGTTAGGCCTAGAGATTGGAAATGATGAGTACATCATTCTGTGTAACACGAGCTGCCGTAGCATGAGCGGTTTTAAGTTATAGCATGTGTGGCTTTTCAAGTCGCAGGAAGCCAAAAAAAAAAATGATCGGTCTGAATAGGGTTAAAGATTTTTTGTTGTTAATTATTATTATGAAGTCGAGTAAAATTTTGACGAACTTTGTTGATAAGAGGCGTCACAACCTTTTCTCTGAACTTGAAAATGGCAAGATTACAAGGACGCCTTCACTTTTTCTACCTTCTTCTATATATTTATTTTTCTTCGATAACGCTTTCCCACTTTTATTTCCTCGTGAAAAATGACTTTAACCCTGTTCAGACCGGGCTTTGTTTTGCTTCCTGCGACCGGGAGGCCCTCCGGGGTCCTCCTCTATAATCAGTTGAGAACCGCTTGATGCTGCAGCCACCAAAATTACACACATAGGGCTTAGTTGAATTACTCTTGTCTGAAATAGATATTAAAACCATTTCATGTGCAGGTCCCTCCCCGACAACGAAATTAAACGGCTTCCACCTGACATATTTCCAGGACACTATTTTAACCTGTTTTATTTTTAATTAAAAAGTTCAAGTTTTTATTTCTTTGTTGTTAAGGAACATGACATATATTTACACACTACGTGAGTACTACGAGTAACATATTCCTATTTAGCAAAGGATGTAAACGGGTAGCGAGCCTAAGCAACAAGAACGCTGCCATCGTGGCCTCCATGTTTGACTGGCACCTACGCACTAAATTTGGCGACGATACCACTGCTTTGGAGATTATTCCAAGGAACTCTATTAGTTTGCTCAACGTCGTTGCTTCAGATATCAATAATTTCGCGATATCTCATAACATGAAACTTACTCTTTACTATCAGCAAATCAAGAGCGTATCGATTTCAAGAGGAATTAATTACTTAACCTTATAA
>CALNXK010000066.1:1017500-1027500 GCA_942486035.1 Porites lobata
GAACCTACAGCTAACAACAATCTAATAAGAAATGCCAATAACAATACCTCCGGTTGTATGCTAGCAATTTTCAAAAAGGAAACTTCAGTAAATATCAAACTATGTCTTTAATATATAACAGTACAGTAAGTGATATTCCATTACACTTTCAAGGAAACACCATCGAGAGGGTCTGGATGGGGGACGGTACAGATGTCAGTTGTCAGTTAAAATTTCGGCCATTTGTCAGCTGTCAGCTAAATTTACGGCTTTTTGTCAGTTGCCAGTCAAATGGTAATTAATGATTAACTATGAAGCTTATTTGTGTATTTTTGATGCGAAATTTGGCGTAAAAGGCACATATAATATAAATTAAACTTTAAATTCGAAAACTGATGCCACAGTACACTTTACCTTAATTTTTATCAGTTTTGCTATTGTAAGCATTTCAAGTGGCCCTCCTTTTCTCAAGTCTTTTGCTATTCTCCTCCACTTGAACGTTTTTGCTGGCTAGAGTCCAATATGGTAAGCCATTAAGCTAATCAAAATTATACCTTCAGAATATTGTATACGCGTTATGCGTGAGTCTTATGCCTGTGGACTAAAGACATCGATGTCACGTATCAAGGACAATTTCTCACGCCTGACTCACAAATCCGAAGAAATTATTCTTAACACATGATGACTTTGTGTCCTTTTTTGTGTTCTAACGAAATCATGTTAAAGCGCGCTAATAGTGTCGTCTTTTAAGTAGCTTCGAAAGTGCTCAAACGTCTTCTGGAACGTCAGCGCGACGACATTTAATTTTCGGCAACGTTCGGAAGTCTTCGGTAATTCGTTGGAAATCTTCGGAAGTCGAAAGGGTCGTTTCCGGAAATATCGGTCATGACAAGTTGAAAATCTCACGCATTTGATTCAGAAAAAGCTGGCAGGTATAACATTGGGACGTAGATCGTAAGAAGGCGAAGAAAAACGTCTCTGAATCATCTCAGTAAAAACTTGCAATTGCCTTTGTAACGTCCTCATTCTGAGCAGCCATCGTATGCTTGCGCGTTCTCAGAGAAACGTAAATTTGAGATCATAGGCTTACACATGGGTTTACAGTAATATGATTAAAGAAAAAGGAAACGGAAGCGTCTTGCTGCTACCAAAAAAAAGCACATAAGATCACATTATCTGAAGAAAAGAGTGGAACAATGCCATTTAAGGCCTTAGCCTGAAGAAGTTTTGTACTAAGGGACTTTGTCAGTGGACAGCAAAACCCAAGGCAAATGCTAGAAGTCAGTTAAATTTTCGGCTATTTGTCAGTTGTCAGTTAACCCCATCCAGACCCTCCATTTAAGAGGATGTCCATGGGGTGGTGGCATTTATGGTTATCGGCTAAAATTTTGGCTCTTTTACAGCTATCGGTTAATTTTTTTCAGTTAGGTTAACTATAAAGTTAAAAATTAATTGCTTTGTTTCAAAGAGTTAAATATTAATAAACCTGTATTTTTTTCGTATCTGTAAACCAAAATAAATGTCGGGATCATCTCGGGATGAAATAAGTTATTCTTCTGAAAATTTTTAATATTTCATAAATCATGCTTTTAGAGTATTCCACTTCCAATATCATTTTACGCATAGAAATGTCAACTATGAAAAAGTTCGTCATCTTTTGCACTTTGGCCTGATTTTCTTAAGGGGCTACTGATTCGTTCTTCGCGTCGCTTTGTATTTCCTACCCTCTTCTCTTTTACTACCACGATAGGGTCTTTACCCCACCGAAGAACAGATTGTACAACATGTACTAAAAAAGAATAAGCATACAGATTGAGACTCGAACATTTCTGTGACTCTCTCATTTACAAGTGTCGGAGCCAGGCTGAGAAGTACGCTGCTTTGAAGATCTTTGCCGCAGTTTTCTCATTCTCTTCAAATGACATAAACTCTCTTTGTTTAAAATAGAAACAAAAGGTTAAGCTATTGCCAGTCAACTAAAATTTTTTGTGAGCCATGAAAAGGACCATTCCTAATAAAAGACATAACAGCTTATTTGAATAGAATCTTCGTGAAAAGCAAAACTAGCAGAAAAGGGAACGTTAAGAGTCAAAGTAGCCGCGAAATAAGAAACACAACCGTTCTAAGTGAGTTCAGCACGTTCCTCAAAATTATCAAATCTAGGGAGCAAACTTTTTTTACGGTTAACTCTCTTTACCCTATTTACGGCTAACGGTTAAAATATTTCAATTTTTACGGCTATCGACTAAATTTTGGGCCATTTTACGCCTATCAGTTAACCCCATTGAGACCCTCATTTAATCTTCAGGCAGTCTTAAGTTGTTAGGTGTCACCACAGACGACCAGTTGAATTTCAATATTCATATTAATGAAATATGTAAGAGAGCGAGTCAAAGGGTCGGAGTAATGATGAGGCTTAAAAAACTCATTCCTACCAATGCTAAATTAACTTTCCATAAATTAGCCATATTTCCCTACTTAATACAATACAATACAATAGTTAATTAAGATAAGAGAAGGAGTTAACAATTCGATTACAAGAAAAGAATGCGGTGAACAAAGCAATATAAACATACCTATTTAAGAATTAATCGTATCATAGATATTCTCACTACGTACTATACAATATGCATATTTTAAGTTAAAATAAAATAAGATACTAGTAAGATACTAAAATACTATCATAACGTGCTATTTAAAAAGTCAGTAATCAACTTATTTTTCAGACAAAATTTAAAAGTAGAAATCGATTTTGCAGTTTTAAGAGTACTGTCCACATTGTTCCAAATGTGCACCATGCAGTAGTGGAATGTTCTCTGTCCGGTACTCGACTTATACAAGGTGATGTTTAATAATTGGCAACTTCGGGTCATGCGCCCGGTGACCGCAATTCTTGTTGTAAATTGATCGCTGAGGTAATGTGGAGCTTGACCAGTCATGCATTTAAATGCCATGAGAGCGTCGCTGAAGAACAGCTTTTGTTTAATTGGAAACCAATCTCTTAGTGCGGGGGTTATATGATCAAATTTCCTGGTACCTGTAATAATGTGCGCGGCAAAGTTCTGCACTGACTGTAGTCTACAGATATTTTTGTGCGAGGTGTTCGACCACACTGTGGAACAGTACAGTAATTTGCTAAAGACTAGGGCATTTATTACTGTCACCAGTTGGTTACGGTCAAGACAATGTTTAACCCGACTGATTTGTGCGAGGCTTGACATACAAGATGACGTAGTTTTTAGAACATGGTCATCAAACGTTAGTTGCGGATCTAAAACAACCCCAAGATCTTTGGCCGAAGATGTAAGAGCGAGATCTTTTCCTAGAAGAGATATTTTGAAGTCGGGGATTTTGGCAAGTAGTTGTCGGCTTCCAAAGACTACGAGTTTTGTTTTGTGAGGATTTAAAAGTAGAAAATTGTTAAAACACCAATTACGTATTAAAAGAAGGTCGCTATTTAGATCGTTCATAGCAGTCGGACAATCACGCATCTTAAAAGAAATCTGAAGTTTAGTGTCATCTACGTAACATTGCGTTAAACAGTTTCTAGGAACAGAAGGTAAGTCGTTAATGTAAATACTAAAAAGAAGCGGCCCAAGAATGCTTCCTTGAGGAACACCACTATTTAAACGCAACGAATTCGAGAGGGTCGAGTTAATACGCACGACTTGGTGTCTGTAGGTCAGGTAGCTAGTAAACCACGCGAGAGCGTATTTAGAAATACCGAGATGTTGTAGTTTTAAAAGGAGAATATCATGATTTATACTGTCAAATGCCTTACTCATGTCCAACAAAACCATAGCAGAGAGTTCCTGCTTATCCATGCCAGTCAAAATGGCATCTGTGGAGCGGATAAGTGCCGTTTCTGTGGAATAAAATTTCTTATTTCCACTTTGTTTCGCAGAAAGACGGTTGTTTGTTGTTAAATATGCCGTCAGCTGGTTCAACGCAATTCTTTCGCACACCTTTGACAATACTGGTAATAACAAGATCGGTCTGTTATTACAAGCTTGTTCATGATCTCCGTCCTTTGGAATAGGCGTTACTTCTGCTTGTTTCCATCCTCCAGGGAAAACGCCATTTGTAAGAGAGGCATTGATGACGTGAGTAATCGGCGACAAAACAACTGACACTCCATCCTTGATTACACGTGCAGAAATTTTGTCAAAGCCCGGTGCTTTGTTTGATGGTAACAATGCGATGATCTGTTCAACTTGCTTACAATTAACAAAATGGAATGAAAATTGTTCAGACAATGGACAGATAGTGCGTAGGGACAAAGTTTGTTTTCGTAAGATCGTAATTACATTCAGAGGCAAGTGCTTTGATTTTGTCAACAGTGGTTCGGCCAACTGAGGTAAAAAATTCATTAAAGGAGTTTGCAACAGATTCCTCATCTTAACTTATGAAAATTGGACAATTGGACAGATTCCTCATCTTAACTTATTGCCATCTGACCTGGCACCTCTGCACTGCTTGTAACAAAAGAAAACTCGAACGCATGCCAGGAATAGAGAATGCTTCATGGAAAGTGCTGGCGTACGGTATTTACGAACGAGTTGTTGACGTATCAGAAATCGAACGAGTGAGCGCAGCGAACGAGTAAGCTGATTTCTGATACAAAAACAACGAGTGCGTAAATACTGTACAAAGCACTTTCCATGTGGTATTGTGTTTATTATATGCATACTGAGACATTCAGCATTTTTGCGGCCTTTAAAAATTTTTATTTTAAATCTTTCAAAAATAATAAAATTTGCCGCTACACACTTAACGCAAAATGACAACGAAAACGAAGTATCAGCTTTTTAGTAAAAACGTTTGTTAGTGACAACTCAGGCGCGTGGAAAAACTACCTTGAATACATCTTGAAAGATTCTGGAGGTCTAATGCTTTTTAAATGCAATTATAATGTTATGGATCTTCAAATTACCTCTACCTTTTATTTAGAACTACTTAAATGGTGGTCGGAACTCCGAGAAGATAATGCTCTTAATAACGATTGGCATTATGTAATTTGGAATAATCGAGACTTTAGAATAGACGACAAGCCCTTTTTCTACAAAAAATATTACGACATTGGTATATGGGAAATAGGAGACCTACATTTTGATCTCAGCAATACGGAATCCTACGAACAAATTGCAAAAAATGTTAAAAAGACAAACTTCCTTGAATGGACTAGTATGAGACATTCAATACCAACCAACTTAAGAGTTCTTAATCGCTCGGATTCGAGTACCTTTAATGCAATACCTTCCTTTAAAATCAATGGCGGCGTTTTCGACATAGCAAAAAAGAAATCAAAAGATTATTATCCTTTTTTGATCAAAAAGAAGGCTTGTCTCCCAAATTATGCACAAAAACTGAAGTTTGATTTTAATCTATCTAATGACGATCTCAGAAAGGCATTTCTCTTGCCCCATTCTATCTGTCAAAGCCTTTCAATTTAAAATACTTAATTCTATACTTTTTACCAACTCAAAGTTGTTCAAGATTGGGTACAGGACAGACAACTTGTGCTCTTTTTGCAAAAGGGAATCAGAAACTATTAGACATTTCTTTTGGGACTGCCCTTATTCGAATTCATTCTGGAAATGTGTTGAATCATATTATTTTGGGTTGCGAAAACAACTAGTTCACCTAACATTAAAGGAAATTTGGATCGGCTGTTTATCTTCTGAATGCCCCTTGCTTAATTATCTTATACTTATAGGAAAAATATATTTATGGAGTTGCAGAAGGAATGAACTACTCCCAACCATAAACAGTATTATAGTTAGAATAAACGGTAAATATGAAATAGAAAAATATATTTTCACTAAGAATAAGAATTTACAAAAATTAATGGACAAATGGACTTTGTAATCTAGGTAGTTTTTCTTCTTTTGACAAAATGATTAGTTTCTTCTTTTTTGAATAGCACTTGTAAATAACAGTAGGCATTACCTTGTGTGTAATTGTGAAATTGCACGTGTGCTTAGGTGTGTAGTAAGTTTGTGCATGTATGCTTTGTGATAATAATTGTAATTGTTGTACTTTGGAATAGCAAATGAAATAAAATAATAAAAAAAAAAAGAAAAAAAAAACGTTTGTTAAAAACATAAATGACGATGAGGATATGAGGTAATCCAATATTATATGTAATCTTAACTGTTTGTTCTCAATGCACAATTGAAAATGAGTGAATTTAAGTAAAATGGTTGGTTTCAATATAAGCTTAAGCTTAAATGAAAGGCAAAGTAGCTCAAAAAGCACAACAAAAGCTTGCGTCTCGTTCTGTTTATCCCTTTCCGTTGTTGTTTCGCCGGCTTTCTACCGTTTTCTTTATCGACAGCGAAACAAACGAAAATATTCCGCTCCATTTCCGAAATGCTTTTCACTTTTTTAGCGAGAAAAACTCTTTGAGTAAAACTTTTCTCCTTGAATGTGTGCGAAGCAGCGCTGCAGGATGCAATAAAAGGCGGGAATTTTGGCGCGAAACTCACACACCTCTGTGGCTTCTGATTGGAGGTATCATTTTCTCACATTTGAAAAAATGTCGTTCGCGATTCTGATTGGACGTATCATTTTTTTTCACGTGTGAAAACCATCGTTCGCTCCTCTGATTGGCTAGAACTAATTTGCGTAAGAAAATTTACGACACGGCTTGTTGGTGAGTATTTCTCAGTATGTATATAATAAAGAGCATTACGCGCACTTTTTCTGAATAAGCAATCAAGCTACAAAGCTCCACTGGACAAGGGTGATCTAATAACGTTACAGAATACAAGATTGAAGGATATTGCTATCCCCATGTATAAGGTTAAACACAAACTATGTCTTGCGAAAATATCCAAGCTATTTCATATGCATTGTACACCTTACAACTTGAGAGTAGCACCGTTCGCCATCCCCAGATTTAAGACCAAGAAATATGACAAACACTCGCTCACTTATTTGGGACCTGAGTTGAGGAATAGACTACCGGGCGAAATTAGGACCCTACCGACCTCCGACGAGTTTTAAACATCGTGTTCAGAAATGTGATTTAAAGTGCACGTGACCAGTCATAGGGTATACCAGAATCTGGTATACCGGAAAGAGCTTTTTGTTAAAACGTCTTACAGGCGTTCGCTCGCTGTCACCCCTAACCTACTCCTTCGTTGTTGTCTTTTTTCCTTTTTTTTTCAGTCATTACGGCCGATTTGCTGTCACTTGACGACCTTCAATTGTTTTTGTCGCGAAGCGCTTTGGATTTCATCGTGCCAAGATTCCCTTGGTATCTTGGACAAAGCACGGATGTACATCTCTGCTAATTCCTGGTCACGACCCGCCTCTAAACATCACAATTTTTGGAGACATTGCGATTAATCCTGGTCCGGAGACTTTAATTCAAAACAAGTTGAAGAGGCGAAATGAAAATCTACCGAATATCTTGGATTTGCATATAAATACTCGAGTTATAACATACACCCGTGCTGAACTACTTGGCATTCGTCGCGCGTCTCGCAGTTTTGTTTGTGGATCAGTTCTCCATGTTTTAAAGCTAAAAGGACTTCTGAGGTTTAGAGGATGTCGAGCTGGCCGACGGAAGATATCTGTACGTATTTCTGATTGAGTAAGTCATACTACTTGTCGTGATAGAACCACTTCTCGCACTTCTGTTTTGGTTCCTATAGTTCCTGAACAACGTTTTCGTGTTGGAAGCTATTTAAAATTCTGTAGTTTGAATGCCAGGTCTGTGAGAAACAAATCGGCGGACTTGGTTTCCTATGTTGAATCATCTGGAGCTGATATTTTCGCAGTAACTGAGACATGGCTCTCAGAAATTGATGATGCGTGCAGAGCCGAAATTACCCCATCCGGGTACAAGTTGTTTGATCACACACGATCTGATCGATGCGGTGGTGGAACTGCTCTATTGATAAGAGAAAATCTACATGCAAGTCGTGTAGATGCTGGTGAGCGTACTTCTTTTGAGTTTTCTCATTGGATGGTCGAGTTCCAGTCGCGAAAACTACAGATTATTATTATTTACCGTCCACCCTACTCTAGTAACCATCCTGTCACGACGAATGTATTTTTTACTGATTTTTCGAGTTTTTTGGAGAATATCATAATGTCATCTGTACCGTTACTGATAGCAGGTGATTTTAATATCCATGTAGACGTTCCGGGGAATGCAGACAGTGTTTGTTTAAAGGAGCTGCTTGAGTCAATGGGCCTTCAACAACATGTTAACATGCCAACACACGAGTCAGGACACACCCTGGATTTGATCATTACTCGACAATGCGACTCCTTATTAGCTAACATCCCTGTGACTGACTGTCTGTTTTCTGATCACTCTTCTTTGATTTGTGATCTAACCCTGGACAGGCCACCGCTCCAGAAAAAAAAAAATCTCTTTCAGGAAGACAAAGGTGGTTGACGTTAACCTGTTATGCGATGAACTCTCTACAACTTCGCTTTGAATAGACAGCCCTGATGCTCTGAATGACCTTGTTAAATGTTATAATTCTACATTATCTGCGGCTCTTGATCGTCATGCTCCACTTGTCACTAAGTTTATCACAGTGAGGCCTTTGGTACCTTGGTTTAGTGAAGATATTAGGGAGTCAAGGAGGGAAAGACGGAGAGCTTAAAGAAAATGGCGTCGATCTCGAAGTCTCAATGATTTGCTTGAATTTAAAAAGAAGAGGAACTTTACAACCTACCTGATGAATGAAGCCCGTCGTAAGTTTTACTCAGACTTTATTGTTGAAAATAACTCCAATCAAAGGAACCTATTCTCGGCAACAAAGAGGTTGCTAAATCAAGGTCATGAGGTACCTTTTCCACTAACTAGTGACAAGCTGGTTTTAGCCAATGAAATGGGTAGATTCTTTGTTGAAAAGGTTGACGCCATCCATGTCAAACTGGACAGACTAGCCGATTGTTTGCATGATTCTCATTTTGACTATGTGAAAACGTTACCAACTAGAACTCTGGACAGGTTTATCCCTTTAACTGAAAGTGCTGTTAGTAAGTTGATTGGCTGCTCTCCGAAGAAAAGCTGTATGTTTGATCCGATGTCAACATCTATGGTAATCAGCTGTGCTGATGTGCTATTACCAGTCATTACTAAAATGATCAACCTGTCTCTTAATTCTGGAGAATTTGCGGATGATTGGAAATGTGAGCTTATTAATTCTATCTTGAAGAAACCTGGATTGGATTTGCTGTACAAAAATTACAGACCCGTTAGTAACTTACAATACGTATCCAAGTTGACTGAAAAAGTCGTTTTTAATGAAGTTGACGATCATGTGGTTTCAAATGCTATTTTTCCTGCGCTTCAATCTTCTTACAGGCAATTCCATAGCACTGAAACTGCACTTATCAAGGTGATGAACGATATTTTGTTAAAGATGAACTCTCAACATATCACTATGTTAATTTTATTGGATCTCAGTGCTGCCTTTGACACTGTTGATCATCGAATACTTTTAGAGAGGCTATCTGACGAGGTTGGCATACGTGGGACTGCTCTGAATTGGTTTAGATCGTACTTGTCTGATAGAAGTCAGCGCGTTTCTGTACATGGAGTTCTTTCTCGTCCTTTTGACTTGAACTGCGGGGTACCCCAAGGCTCATGTTTAAGGCCTTTGCTATTCATAATGTATGCGTCCAAGCTGTTTAAGATCGTGGAACATTATCTTCCTGATGCTCACTGTTTCGCTGATGATACGCAGCTGTATCTGAGTTTTAAACCACTCGGCAACACTGCTCAAGCTGATGCTATACAAGCTATGGAAAAGTGCATTGACGCGGTGAGGAAATGGATGATTCAAGATAGGTTGATGATCAATGATGATAAAACGGAGTTTTTGTTGGTCGGCACACGACAACAGCTTGATAAATTAGATTCGTGTTCCATAACTGTGGGCAATAATCGTATCAGTCGAAGCCCATGTGTTAGAAACCTTGGATCGTGGTTTGACAGCAACTTAAGCATGACTGATCATATAAACAAGGCTTGTAATGCGGCATTTTATCA
>CALNXK010000066.1:1035000-1065000 GCA_942486035.1 Porites lobata
GTTTCAATTTCTGCATATTTTTGTTGCTAATTATTAAGACTAAAACCCTTCACAACTGTCATGAGAGAATCATTATCTCTTGCAAGCATATATAAAAAATTCCAAAGCTTAGAGCAAAAGCAAATTTTAAAATACGAATTAAAATTAGAAAATAATAGGGAACGGCTACTAACTTTGTTGTTAAGTAGTCAGGAGAGAATTGTAAATGGCCAGGAGTTCCAGTCCCTTTTCCCTGTTCAAAAGGGATTTTCTTTGTTCAATAGAGATGTCCTCCATAATGAGATGTTTGATGCTGCTGTGATCTTCAGCAATTAATACAGGGATAATCTCTGAGTTGATGTTATGACCCTTTGGCCGCCAGTGTCCAACGTTGCACTTAACCCAGGATTGGTGTTCTTCAACCGGGCTCAAAGGCATCCCGCGGTCTCACAAATATCTTATGACATTTTTTGGCCATTTACAATCCAATATTTGGACTACGTATTAAAGTTAGGCCTAGAGATTGGAAATGATGAGTACATCATTCTGTGTAACACGAGCTGCCGTAGCATGAGCGGTTTTTAAGTTATAGCATGAGTGGCTTTTCAAGTCGCAGAAGCCAAAAAAAAAATGATCGGTCTGAATAGGGTTAAAGATTTTTTGTTGTTAATTATTATTATGAAGTCGAGTAAAATTTTGACGAACCTTGTTGATAAGAGGCGTCACAACCTTTTCTCTGAACTTGAAAATGGCAAGATTACAAGGATGCCTTCACTCTTTCTACCTTCTTCTATATATATATTTTTTTCTTCGATAACGCTTTCCCACTTTTATTACCTCGTGAAAAATGACTTTAACCCTGTTCAGACCGAGCTTTGTTCTGCTTCCTGCGACAGCGAGGCCCTCCGGGGTCCTCCTCTATAATCAGTTGAGAACCGCTTGATGCTGCGGCCACCAAAATTACACACATAGGGCTTAGTTGAATTACTCTTGTCTGAAATAGATATTAAAACCATTTCATGTGCAGGTCCCTCCCCGACAACGAAATTAAACGGCTTCCACCTGACATATTCCCAGGACACTATTTTAACCTGTTTTATTTGTAATTAAAAAGTTCAAGTTTTCATTTCTTTGTTGTTAAGGAACATGACTTATATTTACACACTACGTGAGTACTACGAGTTACATATTCCTATTTAGCAAAGGATGTAAACGGGTAGCGAGCCTAAGCAACGAGAACGCTGCCATCCTGGCCGAAATGTTTGACTGGCACCTACGCACTTAAATTTGGCGACGATACCACTGCTTTGGAGATTATTCCAAGGAACTCTATTAGTTTGCTCAACGTCGTTGCTTCAGATATCAATAATTTCGCGATATCTCATAACATGAAACTTACTCTTTACTATCAGCAAATCAAGAGCGTATCGATTTCAAGAGGAATTAATTACTTAACCTTATAAGATCCTATCTGTGTGATCGACTAAATCGAGTGAAACTATTACTAGAGAAGAGAGTGGAAGCGGACTAAGAGAGGCTGTCCTCAGAGATCGACCCTCGGCCCATTATCAGATGTAACAGGCTTCCAAGACGATTTGACATATGTAATTGACTCATCTCTCTATATGTTCGCGGATGACCATCCAATGTATGAAATAGCGGGGAACCTACAGCTAACAACAATCTAATAAGAGATGCCAATAACAATACCTCCGGTTGTATGCTAGCAATTTTCAAAAAGGAAACCTCAGTAAATATCAAACTATGTCTTTAATACATAACAGTACAGTAAGTGATATTCCATTACACTTTCAAGGAAACACTATCGAGAGGGTCTGGATGGGGGACGGTACACTAGATGTTAGTTGTCAGTTAAAATTTCGGCCATTTATCAGCTGTCAGCTAAATTTACGGCTTTTTGTCAGTTGCCAGTCAAATGGTAATTAATGATTAACTATGAAGCTTATTTGTGTATTTTTGATGCGAAATTTGCCTAAAAGGCACATATAATGTAAATTAAACTTTAAATTCGAAAACTGATGCCATAGTACACTTTACCTTAATTTTTATCAGTTTTGCTATTTTAAGCATTTCAAGTGGCCCTCTTTTTCTCGAGTCTTTTGTTATTCTCCCCCACTTGAACGTTTTTGCTGGCTAGAGTCCAATATGGTAAGCCATTAAGCTAATCAAAATTATACCTTCAGAATATTGTATACGCGTTATGCGTGAGTCTTACGCCTGTGGACTAAAGACATCGATGTCACGTATCAAGGACAATTTCTCACGCCTGACTCACAAATCCGAAGAAATTATTCTTAACACATGATGACTTTGTGTCCTTTTTTGTGTTCTAACGAAATCATGTTAAAGCGCGCTAAAAGTGTAGTCTTTTAAGTAGCTTCGAAAGTGCTCAAACGTCTTCTGGAAAATCGGCGCGAGGACATTTAATGTTCGGCAACGTTCGGAAGTCTTCGGTAATTCGTTGGAAATCTTCGGAAGTCGCCGGGTCGTTTCCGGAAATATCGGTCATGACAAGTTGAAAATCTCACGCATTTGATTCAGAAAAAGCTGGCAGGTATAACATTGGGACGTAGATCGTAAGAAGGCTAAGAAAAACGTCTCTGAATCATCTCAGTAAAAACTTGCAATTGCCTTTGTAACGTCCTCATTCTGAGCAGCCATCGTATGCTTGCGCGTTCTCAGAGAAACGTAAATTTGAGATCATAGGTCATTTATAACAGATGATACATGACACACATGGGTTTTACAGTAAAATCATTAAAGAAAAAGGAAACGGAAGCGTCTTGCTGCTACCAAAAAAAAGCACCTTTGATCACATTATCTGAAGAAAAGAGTGGAACAATGCTATTTAAGGCCTTAGCCTGAAGAAGTTTTGTACTAAGGGACAATCAGGTCCTTTGTCAGTGGACAGCAAAACCCAAGGCAAATGCTAGAAGTCAGTTAAATTTTCGGCTATTTGTCAGTTGTCAGTTAACCCCATCCAGACCCTCCATTTAAGAGGGTGTCTATGGGGTGGTGGCATTTACGGTTATCGGCTAAAATTTTGGCTCTTTTACGGCTATCGGTTAATTTTTTTCAGTTACGGTTAACTATAAAGTTAAAAATTAATTTCTTTGTTTCAAAGAGTTAAATATTAATAAACCTGTATTTTTTTTCGTATCTGTAAACCAAAATAAATGTCGGGGTCATCTCGGGATGAAATAAGTTATTCTTCTGAAAATTTTTGATATTTCATAAATAATGCTTTTAGAGTACTCCACTTCTAATATCATTTTACGCATAGAAATGTCAACTATGAAAAAGTTCGTCATCTTTTGCACGTTTGCCTGATTTTCTTCAGGGGCTACTGATTCGTTCTTCGCGTCTCTTTGTATTTCCTACCCTCTTCTCTTTTACTACCACGATAGGGTCTTTACTACACTGAAGAACAGATTGTACAACATGTACTAAAAAAGAATAAGCATACAGATTGAGACTCGAACATTTCTGTGACTCTCTCATTTACAAGTGTCGGAGCCAAGCTGAGAAGTACGCGGCTTTGAAGATCTTTGCTGCAGTTTTCTCATTCTCTTCAAATGACATAAACTCTCTTTGTTTAAAGCAGAAACAAAAGGTTAAGCTATTGCCAGTCAACTAAAATTTTTTGTGAGCCATGAAAAGGATCATTCCTAATAAAAGACATAACAGCTTATTTGAATAGAATCTTCGTGAAAAGCAAAACTAGTAGAAACGGGAACGTAAAGAGTCAAAGTAGCCGCGAAATAAGAAACACAACCGTTCTAAGTGAGTTCAGCACGTTCCTCAAAATTATCAAATCTAAGGAGCAAAATTTTTTTACCGTTAACTCTCTTTACCCTATTTACGGCTAACGGTTAAAATATTTCAATTTTTACGGCTATCGACTAAATTTTGGGCCGTTTTACGCCTATCGGTTAACCCCATTGAGACCCTCATTTAATCTTCAGGCAGTCTTAAGTTGTTAGGTGTCACCACAGACGACCAGTTGAATTTCAATATTCATATTAATTAAATATGTAAGAGAGCGAGGCAAAGGGTCGGAGTATTTTTTATAATGATGAGGCTTAAGAAACTCATTCCTACCAATGCTAAATTAACTTTGCATAAATTAGCCATATTTCCTTACTTAACTTATTGCCATCTGACCTGGCACCTCTGCACTGCTTGTAACAAAAGAAAACTCGAACGCATGCCAGGAATAGAGAATGCTTCATGGAAAGTGCTGGCGTACGGTATTTACGAACGAGTTGTTGACGTATCAGAAATCGAACGAGTGAGCGCAGGGAACGAGTAAGCTGATTTCTGATACAAAAACGAGTGTGTAAATACCGTACAAAGCACTTTCCATGTGGTATTGTGTTTATTATATACATACTAAGACATTCAGCATTTTTGCGGCCTTTAAAAATTTTTATTTTAAATCTTTCAAAAATAATAAAATTTGCCGCTACACACTTAACGCAAAATGACAGCGAAAACGAAGTATCAGCTTTTTCGTAAAAACGTTTGTTAAAAACATAAATGACGGTGAGGATATGAGGTAATCCAAGAACTATGTGTAATCTTAACTGTTTGTTCTCAATGCACAATTGAAAATGAGTGAATTTAAGTAAAATGGCCGGTTTTAATATAAGCTTAAGTTTAAATGAAAGGCAAAGTAGCTCCGACAAAAAGCACAACAAAAGCTTGCGTCTTGTTCTGTTTATCCCTTTCCGTTGTTGTTTCGCCGGCTTTCTGCCGTTTTCTTTATCGACAGCGAAACAAACGAGAATATTCCTCTCCATTTCCGAAATGCTTTTCACTTTTTTAGCGAGAAAAACTCTTTGAGTAAAACTTTTCTCGTTGAATGTGTGCGAGGCAGCGCTGCAGGATGCAATAAAAGGCGGGAATTTTGGCGCGAAACTCACACACCTCTGTGGCTTCTGATTGGACGTATCATTTCTCACATGCGAAAAAATGTCGTTCGCGATTCTGATTGGACGTATCATTTTTTTTCACGTGTGAAAACCATCGTTCGCTCTTCTGATTGGCTAGAACTAATTTGCGTAAGAAAATTTACGACACGGCTTGTTGGTGAGTATTTCTCAATATGTATATAATAAAGAGCATTACGCGCACTTTTTCTGAATAAGCAATAAAGCTACAAAGCTCCACTGGACAACGGTGATCTAATAACGTTACAGAATACAAGATTGAAGGATATTGCTATCCTCATGTGTAAGGTTAAACACAAACTATGTCTTACGAAAATATCCGAGCTATTTCATATGCATTGTACACCTTACAACTTGAGAGTAGCACCGTTCGCCATCCCCAGATTTAAGACCAAGAAATATGACAAACACTCGTTCACTTATTTGGGACCTGAGTTGAGGAATAGACTATCGGGCGAAATTAGGACCCTACCGACCTCCGACGAGTTTTAAACATCGTGTTCAGAAATGTGATTTAAAGTGCACGTGACCAGTCATAGGATATACCAGAATCTGGTATACCGGAACGAGCTTTTTGTTAAAACGTCTTACAGGCGTTCGCTCACTGTCACCCCTAACCTACCCCTTCGTTGTTGTCTTTTTTTCTGCTTACATCTTTTTGCGTCTTCCACACGATTTGAACGCCTGTAACAGGCTGTTGAAAACTAGATCACCATATTTCCGCAGGGCGGAAACGTGACGGCTATAAGCAAGTCTATGTTTCCGTCGAGTTTACAAAATATGGAAACACGTTATTTCGTCCTGTGTTGAGATTTCAGTTCTCCCATGGTTTTCAAAAATTTTAGAGAAACTTATGTACAAGAGAGGTATTAAGTTTTTAGATAAGCATAACATTATAGGCGGAAGTTTCGGAAGCAATTGAAGATAACTAATACACCATGGATATGTTTTTAGATCAGTTGTTTAGATCTCTCAAGAGCACACAGTGAATCATCGTATACTCTTTCACAAACGTGACCACTTTGGTATAAGAGGAGGTGTACTTGAATGGTTTTAGTTTTAGTTTTAGCTTTTTTTAATTCAGACAAGCCCCATGGTTGAACGGGCAACGTTTGTAGAAAGCACAACTGTGTACGTAACAACTAGGACCCGAGCGTAATAAAGTTCAAATAAGTAATAACATTTTAAACCAAGCGTTAGTGCCAAGGGCCAGGTTGCATAAAACCTTCTTAATAAGAGAGCTCTTAACTTTTGTTATAGAACAATAACCTATTGTTTTGAAATAATAGCTACAAGTTTCCTTAATCTTAAGATGTTTTTGTTACCGAGACCCAGGCGTAATAAAAACCTCATCTGTTATAAACGGCCGTGTGGCGAGGGGGGAACTCCGGATATGGAGTGCTCCACATACAGAATGCTCGTCGTCTCGTTGAGACGTGTAAAGTTCGGATTTTGGTCTCACTTAGGGTGTTCTGGGCAAAACGCCATCACATTTAGCCGTGAAGGTCAGCTCGTTTTGGTTTGCACGCGAGAAAATATAAAAATATATATTTTATATGTATACTTTTAATTCGTTTTGGTTACTCCGTTCACATAATCCAAGTTTTCTATAACATCAATACTTAAAGAAGACGTATTTTGTCCATTGTTTTCCAAGAGTGTGATACGAAACTTGGCTGCTGACACAAAAAGATTACTGTACGATTACTCGAGCTGCTTCCATTTTTATTTTTACTGGAACATTAATGCCTGATTAATCGGCCCAGCGCCAACACGCCATCTTCTTTTTGGATCGTTGAAAGGTCTCCCAATCACCCCGGTACAGACATGGTCTCTTATAAGGGTCAAAAAAAGCTTGGGCCACGACCAGATCGGTCTCCTTTAGGGGTTTAATTCAAAATTTCCAACGACCATCCCCAACCCTTTCATATGCGGAATCCCCCCCCACCCCGGGTATAAACGTTGGTTCCATCTGAGGTAATCCAATATCTGAAAAATGAGACATGCCCATTATAGTCTCGATTGATACAATAAAACCATTCATTTTAGATCACGTGACTGAGGTCACTTGACCAAGCTAATAGAGCGGGGAAATAGCCCACGGCTCTTGCGATAGCTCTCCGTTTTGCTTTCGCAATTAGCGGACGATGTGAAAATTAGTAGGCGTTGACACTTTGTATAGCAGCTTTAATTGGTCAAAATTTATTGTTGCCATACAACTGGTTTGAGTATAGAGCTAATTTCTGAAAAACATAGGGCCTTTATAGCGCTTGTGATTAAGTTACAGATGGGTACACTGCCTTCTACAAACATCCAAATCTACCTTTGTTTTTAAGCAAAGAGAGGATAGTGTTTTTGCGGTTCTTTAAAGCTGTTTTAAAATTAGGTAGTTTAAGTTATTAATCCTCCTGTCTGATGGATATACTTGGGTAAGAATTCCGCCTCCCCTTCACCTCTCCCCTCTGGATTGTCCACTCGAAAAGTAAAGCGCTTCAGAAACGTCCCAGTAACCAATATACATGTATCACTGTTATCGTATCATGTTTCAGAAGGTGTTACAAGTTTTATTCCCTCAAAAAAAGGTGAAATAAAAAAATCCATAAACTGGAACTGTTTGCCGAATGAATTTTTGCATTGTGTACGTGTGGGAATTTGAAAACTATATCATCAGAGTAACTGAACGTACAGTAACTATACATATGAATAAATTATTTGGAGGCAATATTCAGAAACTGAAAATAGCGTAACTGAGACAGGATTTTCCGAAAGAGAACCATGCTATTAAAATGTGTCTTTCTAACCGCATATTAGTTGAACTGCTTTTACCGTCGCGCGTGCTATGCGTGCAGACTGTTTCTTTGAACGATCGCATTTAATAATCACACTCACGTCATCTCTCTATTACTTATTTTTGCAGATACCTGTGGAACAACAGAATTGTACATCTTGCACCTGGGATATTTTCAAATCTCAATAATTTACATTCTTTGTAAGTTTCAATTTCTGTATATTTTTGTTGCTAATTATTAAGACTAAAACCCTTCACAACTGTCATGAGAGAATCATTATCTCTTGCAAGCATATATATAAAAAATTCCAAAGCTTAGAGCAAAAGCAAATTTTAAAATACGAATTAAAATTAGAAAATAATAGGGAACGGCTACTAACTTTGTTGTTAAGTAGTCAGGAGAGAATTGTAAATGGCCAGGAGTTCCAGTCCCTTTTCCCTGTTCAAAAGGGATTTTCTTTGTTCAATAGAGATGTCCTCCATAATGAGATGTTTGATGCTGCTGTGATCTTCAGCAATTAATACAGGGATAATCTCTGAGTTGATGTTATGACCCTTTGGCCGCCAGTGTCCAACGTTGCACTTAACCCAGGATTGGTGTTCTTCAACCGGGCTCAAAGGCATCCCGCGGTCTCACAAATATCTTAGGACATTTTTTGGCCATTTACAATCCAATATTTGGACTACGTATTAAAGTTAGGCCTAGAGATTGGAAATGATGAGTACATCATTCTGTGTAACACGAGCTGCCGTAGCATGAGCGGTTTTTAAGTTATAGCATGAGTGGCTTTTCAAGTCGCAGAAGCCAAAAAAAAAATGATCGGTCTGAATAGGGTTAAAGATTTTTTGTTGTTAATTATTATTATGAAGTCGAGTAAAATTTTGACGAACCTTGTTGATAAGAGGCGTCACAACCTTTTCTCTGAACTTGAAAATGGCAAGATTACAAGGATGCCTTCACTCTTTCTACCTTCTTCTATATATATATTTTTTTCTTCGATAACGCTTTCCCACTTTTATTACCTCGTGAAAAATGACTTTAACCCTGTTCAGACCGAGCTTTTCTGCTTCCTGCGACAGCGAGGCCCTCCGGGGTCCTCCTCTATAATCAGTTGAGAACCGCTTGATGCTGCGGCCACCAAAATTACACACATAGGGCTTAGTTGAATTACTCTTGTCTGAAATAGATATTAAAACCATTTCATGTGCAGGTCCCTCCCCGACAACGAAATTAAACGGCTTCCACCTGACATATTCCCAGGACACTATTTTAACCTGTTTTATTTGTAATTAAAAAGTTCAAGTTTTCATTTCTTTGTTGTTAAGGAACATGACTTATATTTACACACTACGTGAGTACTACGAGTTACATATTCCTATTTAGCAAAGGATGTAAACGGGTAGCGAGCCTAAGCAACGAGAACGCTGCCATCCTGGCCGAAATGTTTGACTGGCACCTACGCACTAAATTTGGCGACGATACCACTGCTTTGGAGATTATTCCAAGGAACTCTATAAGTTTGCTCAACGTCGTTGCTTCAGATATCAATAATTTCGCGATATCTCATAACATGAAACTTACTCTTTACTATCAGCAAATAAAGAGCGTATCGATTTCAAGAGGAATTAATTACTTAACCTTATAAGATCCTATCTGTGTGATCGACTAAATCGAGTGAAACTATTACTAGAGAAGAGAGTGGAAGCGGACTAAGAGAGGCTGTCCTCAGAGATCGACCCTCGGCCCATTATCAGATGTAACAGGCTTCCAAGACGATTTGACATATGTAATTGACTCATCTCTATATGTTCGCGGATGACCATCCAATGTATGAAATAGCGGGGAACCTACAGCTAACAACAATCTAATAAGAGATGCCAATAACAATACCTCCGGTTGTATGCTAGCAATTTTCAAAAAGGAAACCTCAGTAAATATCAAACTATGTCTTTAATACATAACAGTACAGTAGGTGATATTCCATTACACTTTCAAGGAAACACTATCGAGAGGGTCTGGATGGGGACGGTACACTAGATGTTAGTTGTCAGTTAAAATTTCGGCCATTTATCAGCTGTCAGCTAAATTTACGGCTTTTTGTCAGTTGCCAGTCAAATGGTAATTAATGATTAACTATGAAGCTTATTTGTGTATTTTTGATGCGAAATTTGCCTAAAAGGCACATATAATGTAAATTAAACTTTAAATTCGAAAACTGATGCCATAGTACACTTTACCTTAATTTTTATCAGTTTTGCTATTTTAAGCATTTCAAGTGGCCCTCTTTTTTCTCGAGTCTTTTGTTATTCTCCCCACTTGAACGTTTTTGCTGGCTAGAGTCCAATATGGTAAGCCATTAAGCTAATCAAAATTATACCTTCAGAATATTGTATACGCGTTATGCGTGAGTCTTACGCCTGTGGACTAAAGACATCGATGTCACGTATCAAGGACAATTTCTCACGCCTGACTCACAAATCCGAAGAAATTATTCTTAACACATGATGACTTTGTGTCCCTTTTTTTTTGTGTTCTAACGAAATCATGTTAAAGCGCGCTAAAAGTGTAGTCTTTTAAGTAGCTTCGAAAGTGCTCAAACGTCTTCTGGAAAATCGGCGCGAGGACATTTAATGTTCGGCAACGTTCGGAAGTCTTCGGTAATTCGTTGGAAATCTTCGGAAGTCGCCGGGTCGTTTCCGGAAATATCGGTCATGACAAGTTGAAAATCTCACGCATTTGATTCAGAAAAAGCTGGCAGGTATAACATTGGGACGTAGATCGTAAGAAGGCTAAGAAAAACGTCTCTGAATCATCTCAGTAAAAACTTGCAATTGCCTTTGTAACGTCCTCATTCTGAGCAGCCATCGTATGCTTGCGCGTTCTCAGAGAAACGTAAATTTGAGATCATAGGTCATTTATAACAGATGATACATGACACACATGGGTTTTACAGTAAAATCATTAAAGAAAAAGGAAACGGAAGCGTCTTGCTGCTACCAAAAAAAAGCACCTTTGATCACATTATCTGAAGAAAAGAGTGGAACAATGCTATTTAAGGCCTTAGCCTGAAGAAGTTTTGTACTAAGGGACAATCAGGTCCTTTGTCAGTGGACAGCAAAACCCAAGGCAAATGCTAGAAGTCAGTTAAATTTTCGGCTATTTGTCAGTTGTCAGTTAACCCCATCCAGACCCTCCATTTAAGAGGGTGTCTATGGGGTGGTGGCATTTACGGTTATCGGCTAAAATTTTGGCTCTTTTACGGCTATCGGTTAATTTTTTTCAGTTACGGTTAACTATAATTAGCATATGGCATATCATATAGCATATGGCGCAATGTCTGCTTAATGATATTTTGATAACCGTGAAGGAAATGCCTAGCATTATAACTATTTCTGAAACTAAGCTAAACGACAATAATCAGCATCTTCACAATATTAATATACCTGGTTACAATTTTGTTGGTGTGAATTCTAAAACGAATGCTGGGGGAGTTGGTATTTACATAAAACAAAACCTGAATTTTTTTCGCAGGCGGGACCTAGAGTTTTCTTCTGACGGTTTTGAAACGTGCTTTGTTGAACTACCGAGAGAAAGGCAAAAGAGTATTATTATTAGTTCCATCTATAGACATCCTCACGGCACCGCCGAAAATTTCTGCGAACTTCTTAGGCAGAAATTAAATCATTTGAACAACTGCGGTTATGAAGTGTACATAGCCGGCGATATTAACATTGATTTTTACAAATATCACAGTGATAAGTTTACTTCTGAATATCTTGATATGTTATTCGATTTGGGCTACATGCCTCTTATCACAAAAGCAACCCGGATAACCGATCACAGTGCTACTCTCATTGACCACATCTACTCAAATTCACCACAAAAAGTTTTAAAGTCTGGAATCTGCTTGGCAGATCTCTCAGATCATTTGCCATGTTTTTGTTCAATAGCCACCAAACGTCCAGATTACGCAGGTGACAGGTATTATAGGAACTATTCAAGATTTAATGAAGCCAGATACCTAGCTGACATAGACACGGTAGATTTCTGTAGTTTAGTTACTAATGATGTGAATGACAGTATGGCAAAAATTATTTCTACATTAGAAGGAATGACTAACAAACATGCACCCATTGAAAGAGCATCACGATGTAAACGAAAACTATTAAGAAAACCTTGGATTTCTAAAGGAATATTTCAATCTGTTAAACAAAAGCAGCGTTTGTTTAAAACTCATTTTTTTTCTGGCGACCCCCTTAAAATTAAATATTATAAAGCTTACAATAATAAGCTTACTAAAATCAAGGACTTAGCCAAGCAGAAATACTTTAAGGAACAGTTTGAAATTAACAAAGACAATATGAAAACAACATGGAAAATGATTGACTTATTAATAAATAGAAAGAGAAAAAACTCCCCTACAATAAGTAAGATAGTCTATAACAACAAATGTTATACATCTAAATTGAGCATATGTAATCAGCTCAATACATATTTTGTTAATGTAGGCCCAACTTTATCAGCGCAACTACCAAATCATATTAACTCTAATCCTACAAGATATATTACCAGAAATTTTCCAAACAGTTTTATGTTTAGGTATATTCACTCGCATGAAGTGCGTGACTTAATTACGAACCTAACAACTGATAAGTCATGTATAGGAGTCCCTGCAAAGTGCTTTAAGGTGGCCGGAGATCACATCTATGAGGCAATGACTAAAGTCTATAATCTTTCCATAGAGCAAGGTATTGTGCCTGACATTCTCAAAATTTCCAAAGTAACTCCAGTGGACAAAGGTGGTGATATCACTGACCCGACTAACTTTCGCCCTATCTCAGTACTTTCTATATTTGCACAGATTTTTGAAAAGCTGGTATGTAAACAGTTAACAAGCTATGTTGAAAAGTATGCCATTTTAAGTCAATACCAGTTCGGCTTCAGGAAGGGCAGATCGACTGAACAAGCCATTCTAGAAATCACTGACAATTTGAAACAAGCAATAGATAATAACTTACTCACATGCGGAGTCTTTCTCGACTTCGCTAAGGCCTTTGATACTGTCAACCATGCTATACTGTTAAATAAATTAGAGAAATGCGGTGTTCGGGGAATCCCATTGAGTTGGTTTACTAGTTATCTTACCAATAGACAGCAATACGTTAGCATTGACGGTGTGGAATCTTCTAAACAAACTATTAAATGTGGTATCCCGCAAGGCAGTTCTCTTGGTCCCCTCCTTTTTCTACTATACATTAATGATATCCCTAACTGCTCCGATAAATTGTCCTTTAGAATATTTGCAGATGATACCAATATTTTTGTGTCTTCCTCAAATGCCGTGGAATTACAAAACTTAATTAACCATGAATTATCCAAAGTTAAAGAATGGTGTGACTTAAACAAGCTATCCATCAACTTATAGAAAACTAATTATATGATAATTAAATCACCTAAAAAGAAGACAAATATATCATGGGATGTAAAATTAACTAACAATGATGGCTCCACCTACGGCTTAGAAAAGAGAACTTACATAAAATATTTGGGCGTACTTATAGATGACACGCTATCATGGAAACATCAGGTGTCTTATTTATGTACTCGAATTTCTAGAAACACAGGAATTGTTGGCAAACTCAGACACTGCACCTCCCTTTTACAACTTAAACAACTATACTATAACCTGATCTATCCTTATATATCTTATGCGATAACCTCCTGGGGCAGTGCATTTACTACTCAAATTAAAAAAATCCAAACAAAACAAAATCATGTTATCCGCGTTATGTTCTTTGCCACCTTGTTTGGACCAGATACAGACAGTGCATTACCATTACTTAATTTATTGGATTTACTTACTGTTACAAATATCTATAAACTACAGCTTCTTAACTTCACTCATCAGTGGCATTCTAAAAAATTACCAAATATCTTTAATCAGCATTTTCGCTATGCAAGTGAAGTCCATACATATAATACGAGATATGCTTCAAAAAGTAACTTCTACAAACCACGTTCCAGGACCAATATTGGAAAGCAAACAACAGCGGCTATGGCGACCGAATTGTGGCAACAGCTCCCTACCCATATAAAAGACCTTTCAACTTATAACTTTCCTAAAACATTAAAAGAACACTTGTTGGCCGAACAATTAACTTACTGAAATTATTTTATTTTAATCATATCGTCATGTACTATGATGACTGTTTTCTCTTCTTTTTTTTGCCATCTATGTGCTTTCTTTTTTTTTTTTATGGTGTGTGTCTTAAGATGTTTTGTATGTCTAGTTATTGTGATGTCCTGTACATTCGACACTACTTTCAAAGAACTAGTTGCTAGCTCGAAAACCTTACGGTTATCTAGCCGCTAGGCATTTCCTTCTATGTAATAATATTTAGTTTAAATTGTAATTGAATATTCTACGTGTTAAGTTACTAATTATTCAATAAGTTTGACAAACCCTGTAATGGAAATGTGAATAAAGTGTTGTTGTTGTTGTTGTTGTATAAAGTTAAAAATTAATTTCTTTGTTTCAAAGAGTTAATTATCAATAAACCTGTATTTTTTTTCGTATCTGTAAACCAAAATAAATGTCGGGGTCATCTCGGGATGAAATAAGTTATTCTTCTGAAAATTTTTGATATTTCATAAATCATGCTTTTAGAGTACTCCACTTCTAATATCATTTTACGCATAGAAATGTCAACTGTGAAAAAGTTCGTCATCTTTTGCACGTTTGCCTGATTTTCTTCAGGGGCTACTGATTCGTTCTTCGCGTCTCTTTGTATTTCCTACCCTCTTCTCTTTTACTACCACGATAGGGTCTTTACTACACTGAAGAACAGATTGTACAACATGTACTAAAAAAGAATAAGCATACAGATTGAGACTCGAACATTTCTGTGACTCTCTCATTTACAAGTGTCGGAGCCAAGCTGAGAAGTACGCGGCTTTGAAGATCTTTGCCGCAGTTTTCTCATTCTCTTCAAATGACATAAACTCTCTTTGTTTAAAGCAGAAACAAAAGGTTAAGCTATTGCCAGTCAACTAAAATTTTTTGTGAGCCATGAAAAGGATCATTCCTAATAAAAGACATAACAGCTTATTTGAATAGAATCTTCGTGAAAAGCAAAACTAGCAGAAACGGGAACGTAAAGAGTCAAAGTAGCCGCGAAATAAGAAACACAACCGTTCTAAGTGAGTTCAGCACGTTCCTCAAAATTATCAAATCTAAGGAGCAAAATTCTTTTACGGTTAACTCTCTTTACCCTATTTACGGCTATAAACGGTTAAAATATTTTAATTTTTACGGCTATCGACTAAATTTTGGACCGTTTTACGCCTATCTGTTAACACCATTGAGACCCTCATTTAATCTTCAGGCAGTCTTAAGTTGTTAGGTGTCACCACAGACGACCAGTTGAATTTCAATATTCATATTAATGAAATATGTAAGAGAGCGAGTCAAAGGGTCGGAGTAATGATGAGGCTTAAGAAACTCATTCCCACCAATGCTAAATTAACTTTGCATAAATTAGCCATATTTCCCTACTTAACTTATTGCCATCTGACCTGGCACCTCTGCACTGCTTGTAACAAAAGAAAACTCGAACGCATGCAAGAAATAGAGAATGCTTCATGGAAAGTGCTGGCGTACGGTATTTACGAACGAGTTGTTGACGTATCAGAAATCGAACGAGTGAGCGCAGCGAACGAGTAAGCTGATTTCTGATACAAAAACAACGAGTGTGTAAATACCGTACAAAGCACTTTCCATGTGGTATTGTGTTTATTATATACATACTGAGACATTCAGCATTTTTGCGGCCTTTAAAAATTTTTATTTTAAATCTTTCAAAAATAATAAAATTTGCCCCTACACACTTAACGCAAAATGACAACGAAAACGAAGTATCAGCTTTTTAGTAAAAACGTTTGTTAAAAACATAAATGACGGTGAGGATATGTGGTAATCCAAGAACTATGTGTAATCTTAACTGTTTGTTCTCAATGCACAATTGAAAATGAGTGAATTTAAGTAAAATGGCCGGTTTTAATATAAGCTTAAGCTTAAATGAAAGGCAAAGTAGCTCCGACAAAAAGCACAACAAAAGCTTGCGTCTTGTTCTATTTATCCCTTTCCTTTGTTGTTTCGCCGGCCTTCTGCCGTTTTCTTTATCGACAGCGAAACAAACGAGAATATTCCTCTCCATTTCCGAAATGCTTTTCACTTTTTTAGCGAGAAAAACTCTTTGAGTAAAACTTTTCTCGTTGAATGTGTGCGAAGCAGCGCTGCAGGATGCAATAAAAGGCGGGAATTTTGGCGCGAAACTCACACACCTCTGTGGCTTCTGATTGGACGTATCATTTCTCACATGTGAAAAATATCGTTCGCGTTTCTGATTGGACGTATCATTATTTTCACGTGTGATAACCATCGTTCGCTCTTCTGATTGGCTAGAACTAATTTGCGTAAGAAAATTTACGACACGGCTTGTTGGTGAGTATTTCTCAGTATGTATATAATAAAGAGCATTACGCGCACTTTTTCTGAATAAGCAATCAAGCTACAAAGCTCCACTGGACAACGGTGATCTAATAACGTTACAGAATACAAGATTGAAGGATATTGCTATCCTCATGTGTAAGGTTAAACAAAAACTATGTCTTACGAAAATATCCGAGCTATTTCATATGTATAGTACACCTTACAACTTCAGAGTAGCACCGCGTTCGCCATCCCCAGATTTAAGACCAAGAAATATGGCAAACACTCGTTCACTTATTTGGGACCTGAGTTGAGGAATAGACTATCGGGCGAAATTAGGACCCTACCGACCTCCGACGTGTTTTAAACATCGTGTTCAGAAATGTGATTTAAAGTGCACGTGACCAGTCATAGGGTATACCAGAATCTGGTATACCGGGACGAGCTTTTTGTTAAAAGGTCTTACAGCCGTTCGCTCGCTGTCACCCCTAACCTACCCCTTCGTTGTTGTCTTTTTTTCTGCTTACATCTTTTTGCGTCTTCCACACGATTTGAACGCCTGTAACAGGCTGTTGAAAACTTGATCACCATATTTCCGCAGGGCGGAAATGTGACGGCTATAAGCAAGTCTATGTTTCCGTCGAGTTTACAAAATATGGAAACACGTCATTTCGTCCTGTGTTAAGATTTCAGTTCTCCCATGGTTTTCAAAAATTTTGGAGAAATTTATGTACAAGAGAGGTATTAAGTTTTTAGATAAGCATAACATTATAGGCGGAAGTTTCGGAAGCAATTGAAGATAACTAATACACCATGGATATGTTTTTAGATCAGTTGTTTAGATCTCTCAAGAGCACACAGTGAATCATCGTATACTCTTTCACAAACGTGACCACTTTGGTATAAGAGGAGGTGTACTTGAATGGTTTTAGTTTTAGTTTTAGCTTTTTTTAATTCAGACAAGCCCCATGGTTGAATGGGCAACGTTTGTAGAAAGCACAACTGTGTACGTAACAACTAGGACCCGAGCGTAATAAAGTTCAAATAAGTAATAACATTTTAAACCAAGCGTTAGTGCCAAGGGCCAGGTTGCATAAAACCTTCTTAATAAGAGAGCTCTTAACTTTTGTTATAGAACAATAACCTATTGTTTTGAAATAATAGCTACAAGTTTCCTTAATCTTAAGATGTTTTTTGTTACTGAGACCCAGGCGTAATAGAAACCTCATCTGTTATAAACGGCCGTGTGGCGAGGGGGGAACTCCGGATATGGAGTGCTCCACATACAGAATGCTCGTCGTCTCGTTGAGAGGTGTAAAGTTCGGATTTTGGTCTCACTTAGGGTGTTCTGGGCAAAACGCCATCACATTTAGCCGTGAAGGTCAGCTCGTTTTGGTTTGCACGCGACAAAATATAAAAATATATATTTTATATGTTTACTTTTAATTCGTTTTGGTTACTCCGTTCACATAATCCAAGTTTTCTATAACATCAATACTTAAAGAAGACGTATTTTGTCCATTTTTTTCCAAGAGTGTGATACGAAACTTGGCTGCTGACACAAAAAGATTACTGTACGATTACTCGAGCTGCTTCAATTTTAATTTTTACTGGAACATTAATGCCTGATTAATCGGCCCAGTGCCAACACGCCATCTTCTTTTTGGATCGTTGAAAGGTCTCCCAATCACCCCGGTACAGACATGGTCTCTTATAAGGGTCAAAAAAAGCTTAGGCCACGACCAGATCGGTCTCTTTTAGGGTTTAATTCAAAATTTCCAACGACCATCCCCAACCCTTTCATATGCGGAATCCCCCACCCCGGGTATAAACGTTGGTTCCATCTGAGGTAATCCAATATCTGAAAAATGAGACATGCCCATTTTAGTCTCGATTGAGACAATAAAACCATTAATTTTAGATCACATGACTGAGGTCACTTGACCAAGCTAATAGAGCGGGGAAATAGCCCACGGCTCTTGCTATAGCTCTCCGTTTTGCTTTCGCAATTAGTGGACGATGTGAAAATTAGCAGGCGTTGACACTTTGTACAGCAGCTTTAATTGGTCAAAATTTAATGTTCCCATACAACTGGTTTGAGTATAGAGCTAATTTCTGAAAAACATAGGGCCTTTATTGCGCTTGTGATTAAGTTACGGATGGGTCCTTTCTTATACACTTAATACAAGGTACTACACTGCCTTCTACAAACATCCAAATCTACCTTTGTTTTTAAGCAAAGAGAGGATAGTGTTTTTGCGGTTCTTTAAAGCTGTTTTAAAATTAGGTAGTTTAAGTTATTAATCCTCCTGTCTGATGGATATACTTGGGTACGAATTCCGCCTCCCCTTCACCTCTCCCCTCTGGATTGTCCACTGGAAAAGTAAAGCGCTTCAGAAACGTCTCAGTAACCAATATACATGTATCACTGTTATCGTATCATGCTTCAGAAGGTGTTACAAGTCATATTCCCTCAAAAAAAGGTGAAATAAAAAAATCCATAAACTGGAACTGTTTGCCGAATGAATTTTTGCATTGTGTACGTGTGGGAATTTGAAAACTATATCATCAGAGTAACTGAACGTACAGTAACTATACATATGAATAGATTATTTGGAGACAATATTCAGAAACTGAAAATAGCGTAAGACTGAGACAGGATTTTCCGAAACAGAACCGTGCTATTGAAATGTGTCTTTCTAACCGCATATCAGTTGAACTGCTTTTACCGTCGCGCGTGCTATGCGTGCAGACTGTTTCTTTGAACGATCACATTTCCTAATCACACTCACGTCATCTCTCTATTACTTATTTTTGCAGATACCTGCAGAACAACAGAATTGTACATCTTCCACCTGGGATATTTTCAAATCTCAATAATTTACATTATTTGTAAGTTTCAATTTCTGTATATTTTTGTTGCTAATTATTAAGACTAAAACCCTTCACAACTGTCATGAGAGAATCATTATCTCTTGCAAGCATATATATAAAAAATTCCAAAGCTTAGAGCAAAAGCAAATTTTAAAATACGAATTAAAATTAGAAAATAATAGGGAACGGCTACTAACTTTGTTGTTAAGTAGTCAGGAGAGAATTGTAAATGGCCAGGAGTTCCAGTCCCTTTTCCCTGTTCAAAAGGGATTTTCTTTGTTCAATAGAGATGTCCTCCATAATGCGATGTTTGATGCTGCTGTGATCTTCAGCAATTAATACAGGGATAATCTCTGAGTTGATGTTATGACCCTTTGGCCGCCAGTGTCCAACTTTGCACTTAACCCAGGATTGGTGTTCTTCAACCGGGCTCAAAGGCATCCCGCGGTCTCACAAATATCTTAGGACATTTTTTGGCCATTTACAATCCAATATTTGGACTACGTATTAAAGTTAGGCCTAGAGATTGGAAATGATGAGTACATCATTCTGTGTAACACGAGCTGCCGTAGCATGAGCGGTTTTTAAGTTATAGCATGAGTGGCTTTTCAAGTCGCAGAAGCCAAAAAAAAAATGATCGGTCTGAATAGGGTTAAAGATTTTTTGTTGTTAATTATTATTATGAAGTCGAGTAAAATTTTGACGAACCTTGTTGATAAGAGGCGTCACAACCTTTTCTCTGAACTTGAAAATGGCAAGATTACAAGGATGCCTTCACTCTTTCTACCTTCTTCTATATATATATTTTTTTTCTTCGATAACGCTTTGCCTCTTTTATTACCTCGTGAAAAATGACTTTAACCCTGTTCAGACCGAGCTTTGTTTTGCTTCCTGCGACTGGGAGGCCCTCCGGGGTCCTCCTCTATAATCAGTTGAGAACCGCTTGATGCTGCGGCCACCAAAATTACACACATAGGGCTTAGTTGAATTACTCTTGTCTGAAATAGATATTAAAACCATTTCATGTGCAGGTCCCTCCCCGACAACGAAATTAAACGGCTTCCACCTGACATATTCCCAGGACACTATTTTAACCTGTTTTATTTGTAATCAAAAAGTTCAAGTTTTTATTTCTTTGTTGTTAAGGAACATGACTTATATTTACACACTACGTGAGTACTACGAGTTACATATTCCTATTTAGCAAAGGATGTAAACGGGTAGCGAGCCTAAGCAACGAGAACGCTGCCATCCTGGCCGAAATGTTTGACTGGCACCTACGCACTAAATTTGGCGACGATACCACTGCTTTGGAGATTATTCAAGGAACTCTATAAGTTTGCTCAACGTCGTTGCTTCAGATATCAATAATTTCGCGATATCTCATAACATGAAACTTACTCTTTACTATCAGCAAATCAAGAGCGTATCGATTTCAAGAGGAATTAATTACTTAACCTTATAAGATCCTATCTGTGTGATCGACTAAATCGAGTGAAACTACTACTAGAGAAGAGAGTGGAAGCGGACTAAGAGAAGCTGTCCTCAGAGATCGACCCTCGGCCCATTATCAGATGTAACAGGCTTCCAAGACGATTTGACATATGTAATTGACTCATCTCTCTATATGTTCGCGGATGACCATCCAATGTATGAAATAGCGGGGAACCTACAGCTAACAACAATCTAATAAGAAATGCCAATAACAATACCTCCGGTTGTATGCTAGCAATTTTCAAAAAGGAAACCTCAGTAAATATCAAACTATGTCTTTAATACATAAAAGTACAGTAAGTGATATTCCATTACACTTTCAAGGAAACACCATCGAGAGGGTCTGGATGGGGGACGGTACAGATGTCAGTTGTCAGTTAAAACTTCGGCCATTTGTCAGCTGTCAGCTAAATTTACGGCTTTTTGTCAGTTGCCAGTCAAGTGGTAATTAATGATTAACTATGAAGCTCATTTGTGTATTTTTGATGCGAAATTTGGCGTAAAGGGCACATATAATGTAAATTAAACTTTAAATTCGAAAACTGATACCATAGTACACTGCACCTTAATTTTTATCAGTTTTGCTATTGTAAGCATTTCAAGTGGCCCTGTTTTTCTCAAGTCTTTTGTTATTCTCCTCCACTTGAACGTTTTTGCTGGCTAGAGTCCAATATGGTAAGCCATTAAGCTAATCAAAATTATACCTTCAGAATATTGTATACGCGTTATGCGTGAGTCTTACGCCTGTGGACTAAAGACATCGATGTCACGTATCAAGGACAATTTTTCACGCCTGACTCACAAATCCGAAGAAATTATTCTTAACACATGATGACTTTGTGTCCTTTTTTGTGTTCTAACGAAATCATGTTAAAGCGCGCTAAAAGTGTAGTCTTTTAAGTAGCTTCGAAAGTGCTCAAACGTCTTCTGGAAAATCAGCGCGAGGACATTTAATTTTCGGCAACGTTCGGAAGTCTTCGGTAATTCGTTGGAAATCTTCGGAAGTCGAAAGGGTCGTTTCCGGAAATATCGGTCATGACAAGTTGAAAATCTCACGCATTTGATTCAGAAAAAGCTGGCAGGTATAACATTGGGACGTAGATCGTAAGAAGGCTAAGAAAAAAGTCTCTGAATCATCTCAGTAAAAACTTGCAATTGCCTTTGTAACGTCCTCATTCTGAGCAGCCATCGTATGCTTGCGCGTTCTCAGAGAAACGTAAATTTGAGATCATAGGTCATTTATAACAGATGATACATGACACACATGGGTTTTACAGTAAAATCATTAAAGAAAAAGGAAACGGAAGCGTCTTGCTGCTACCAAAAAAAAGCACATTTGATCACATTATCTGAAGAAAAGAGTGGAACAACGCTATTTAAGGCCTTAGCCTGAAGAAGTTTTGTACTAAGGGACAATCAGGTCCTTTGTCAGTGGACAGCAAAACCCAAGGCAAATGCTAGAAGTCAGTTAAATTTTCGGCTATTTGTCAGTTGTCAGTTAACCCCATCCAGACCCTCCATTTAAGAGGGTGTCTATGGGGTGGTGGCATTTACGGTTATCGGCTAAAATTTTGGCTCTTTTACGGCTATCGGTTAATTTTTTTCAGTTACGGTTAACTATAAAGTTAAAAATTAATTTCTTTGTTTCAAAGAGTTAAATATTAATAAACCTGTATTTTTTTCGTATCTGTAAACCAAAATAAATGTCGGGGTCATCTCGGGATGAAATAAGTTATTCTTCTGAAAATTTTTGATATTTCATAAATCATGCTTTTAGAGTACTCCACTTCTAATATCATTTTACGCATAGAAATGTCAACTATGAAAAAGTTCGTCATCTTTTGCACGTTTGCCTGATTTTCTTCAGGGGCTACTGATTCGTTCTTCGCGTCTCTTTGTATTTCCTACCCTCTTCTCTTTTACTACCACGATAGGGTCTTTACTACACTGAAGAACAGATTGTACAACATGTACTAAAAAAGAATAAGCATACAGATTGAGACTCGAACATTTCTGTGACTCTCTCATTTACAAGTGTCGGAGCCAAGCTGAGAAGTACGCGGCTTTGAAGATCTTTGCCGCAGTTTTCTCATTCTCTTCAAATGACATAAACTCTCTTTGTTTAAAGCAGAAACAAAAGGTTAAGCTATTGCCAGTCAACTAAAATTTTTTGTGAGCCATGAAAAGGATCATTCCTAATAAAAGACATAACAGCTTATTTGAATAGAATCTTCGTGAAAAGCAAAACTAGCAGAAACGGGAACGTAAAGAGTCAAAGTAGCCGCGAAATAAGAAACACAACCGTTCTAAGTGAGTTCAGCACGTTCCTCAAAATTATCAAATCTAAGGAGCAAAATTCTTTAAAAATTCTTTTAAATTCTTTACCCTATTTACGGCTATAAACGGTTAAAATATTTCAATTTTTACGGCTATCGACTAAATTTTGGACCGTTTTACGCCTATCTGTTAACACCATTGAGACCCTCATTTAATCTTCAGGCAGTCTTAAGTTGTTAGGTGTCACCACAGACGACCAGTTGAATTTCAATATTCATATTAATGAAATATGTAAGAGACCGAGTCAAAGGGTCGGAGCAATGATGAGGCTTAAGAAACTCATTCCTACCAATGCTAAATTAACTTTGCATAAATTAGCCATATTTCCCTACTTAACTTATTGCCATCTGACCTGGCACCTCTGCACTGCTTGTAACAAAAGAAAACTCGAACGCATGCAAGAAATAGAGAATGCTTCATGGAAAGTGCTGGCGTACGGTATTTACGAACGAGTTGTTGACGTATCAGAAATCGAACGAGTGAGCGCAGCGAACGAGTAAGCTGATTTCTGATACAAAAACAACGAGTGTGTAAATACCGTACATACTGAGACATTCAGCATTTTTGCGGCCTTTAAAAATTTTTATTTTAACTCTTTCAAAAATAATAAAATTTGCCGCTACACACTTAACGCAAAATGACAACGAAAACGAAGTATCAGCTTTTTAGTAAAAACGTTTGTTAAAAACATAAATGACGGTGAGGATATGAGGTAATCCAAGAACTATGTGTAATCTTAACTGTTTGTTCTCAATGCACACTTGAAAATGAGTGAATTTAAGTAAAATGGCCGGTTTTAATATAAGCTTAAGCTTAAATGAAAGGCAAAGTAGCTCCGACAAAAAGCACAACAAAAGCTTGCGTCTTGTTCTGTTTATCCCTTTCCTTTGTTATTTCGCGGGCCTTCTGCCGTTTTCTTTATCGACAGCGAAACAAACGAGAATATTCCTCTCCATTTCCGAAATGCTTTTCACTTTTTTAGCGAGAAAAACTCTTTGAGTAAAACTTTTCTCGTTGAATGTGTGCGAAGCAGCGCTGCAGGATGCAATAAAAGGCGGGAATTTTGGCGCGAATCTCACACACCTCTGTGGCTTCTGAGTGGACGTATAATTTCTCACATGTGAAAAATATCGTTCGCGTTTCTGATTGGACGTATCATTATTTTCACGTGTGATAACCATCGTTCGCTCTTCTGATTGGCTAGAACTAATTTGCGTAAGAAAATTTACGACACGGCTTGTTGGTGAGTATTTCTCAGTATGTATATAATAAAGAGCATTACGCGCACTTTTTCTGTATAAGCAATCAAGCTACAAAGCTCCACTGGACAACGGTGATCTAATAACGTTACAGAATACAAGATTGAAGGATATTGCTATCCTCATGTGTAAGGTTAAACACAAACTATGTCTTACGAAAATATCCGAGCTATTTCATATGTATTGTACACCTTACAACTTCAGAGTAGCACCGCGTTCGCCATCCCCAGATTTAAGACCGAGAAATATGGCAAACACTCGTTCACTTATTTGGGACCTGAGTTGAGGAATAGACTATCGGGCGAAATTAGGACCCTAACGACCTCCGACGTGTTTTAAACATCGTGTTCAGAAATGTGATTTAAAGTGCACGTGACCAGTCATAGGGTATACCAGAATCTGGTATACCGGGACGAGCTTTTTGTTAAAAGGTCTTACAGGCGTTCGCTCGCTGTCACCCCTAACCTACCCCTTCGTTGTTGTCTTTTTTTCTGCTTACATCTTTTTGCGTCTTCCACACGATTTGAACGCCTGTAACAGGCTGTTGAAAACTAGATCACCATATTTCCGCAGGGCGGAAACGTGACGGCTATAAGCAAGTCTATGTTTCCGTCGAGTTTACAAAATATGGAAACACGTTATTTCGTCCTGTGTTGAGATTTCAGTTCTCCCATGGTTTTCAAAAATTTTAGAGAAACTTATGTACAAGAGAGGTATTAAGTTTTTAGATAAGCATAACATTATAGGCGGAAGTTTCGGAAGCAATTGAAGATAACTAATACACCATGGATATGTTTTTAGATCAGTTGTTTAGATCTCTCAAGAGCACACAGTGAATCATCGTATACTCTTTCACAAACGTGACCACTTTGGTATAAGAGGAGGTGTACTTGAATGGTTTTAGTTTTAGTTTTAGCTTTTTTTAATTCAGACAAGCCCCATGGTTGAACGGGCAACGTTTGTAGAAAGCACAACTGTGTACGTAACAACTAGGACCCGAGCGTAATAAAGTTCAAATAAGTAATAACATTTTAAACCAAGCGTTAGTGCCAAGGGCCAGGTTGCATAAAACCTTCTTAATAAGAGAGCTCTTAACTCTTGTTATAGAACAATAACCTATTGTTTTGAAATAATAGCTACAAGTTTCCTTAATCTTAAGATGTTTTTTGTTACTGAGACCCAGGCGTAATAGAAACCTCATCTGTTATAAACGGCCGTGTGGCGGGGGAACTCCGGATATGGAGTGCTCCACATACAGAATGCTCGTCGTCTCGTTGAGAGGTGTAAAGTTCGGATTTTGGTCTCACTTAGGGTGTTCTGGGCAAAACGCCATCACATTTAGCCGTGAAGGTCAGCTCGTTTTGGTTTGCACGCGACAAAATATAAAAATATATATTTTATATGTTTACTTTTAATTCGTTTTGGTTACTCCGTTCACATAATCCAAGTTTTCTATAACATCAATACTTAAAGAAGACGTATTTTGTCCATTGTTTTCCAAGAGTGTGATACGAAACTTGGCTGCTGACACAAAAAGATTACTGTACGATTACTCGAGCTGCTTCCATTTTAATTTTTACTGGAACATTAATCCCTGATTAATCGACCCAGCGCCAACACGCCATCTTCTTTTTGGATCGTTGAAAGGTCTCCCAATCACCCCGGTACAGACATGGTCTCTTATAAGGGTCAAAAAAAGCTTAGGCCACGACCAGATCGGTCTCTTTTACGGTTTAATTCAAAATTTCCAACGACCATCCCCAACCCTTTCATATGCGGAACCCCCACCCCGGGTATAAACGTTGGTTCCATCTGAGGTAATCCAATATCTGAAAAATGAGACATGCCCATTTTAGTCTCGATTGAGACAATAAAACCATTAATTTTAGATCACATGACTGAGGTCACTTGACCAAGCTAATAGAGCGGGGAAATAGCCCACGGCTCTTGCTATAGCTCTCCGTTTTGCTTTCGCAATTAGTGGACGATGTGAAAATTAGCAGGCGTTGACACTTTGTACAGCAGCTTTAATTGGTCAAAATTTAATGTTCCCATACAACTGGTTTGAGTATAGAGCTAATTTCTGAAAAACATAGGGCCTTTATTGCGCTTGTGATTAAGTTACGGATGGGTCCTTTCTTATACACTTAATACAAGGTACTACACTGCCTTCTACAAACATCCAAATCTACCTTTGTTTTTAAGCAAAGAGAGGATAGTGTTTTTGCGGTTCTTTAAAGCTGTTTTAAAATTAGGTAGTTTAAGTTATTAATCCTCCTGTCTGATGGATATACTTGGGTACGAATTCCGCCTCCCTTCACCTCTCCCTCTGGATTGTCCACTGGAAAAGTAAAGCGCTTCAGAAACGTCTCAGTAACCAATATACATGTATCACTGTTATCGTATCATGCTTCAGAAGGTGTTACAAGTCATATTCCCTCAAAAAAGGTGAAATAAAAAATCCATAAACTGGAACTGTTTGCCGAATGAATTTTTGCATTGTGTACGTGTGGGAATTTGAAAACTATATCATCAGAGTAACTGAACGTACAGTAACTATACATATGAATAGATTATTTGGAGACAATATTCAGAAACTGAAAATAGCGTAAGACTGAGACAGGATTTTCCGAAACAGAACCGTGCTATTGAAATGTGTCTTTCTAACCGCATATCAGTTGAACTGCTTTTTACCGTCGCGCGTGCTATGCGTGCAGACTGTTTCTTTGAACGATCACATTTCCTAATCACACTCACGTCATCTCTCTATTACTTATTTTTGCAGATACCTGCAGAACAACAGAATTGTACATCTTCCACCTGGGATATTTTCAAATCTCAATAATTTACATTATTTGTAAGTTTCAATTTCTGTATATTTTTGTTGCTAATTATTAAGACTAAAACCCTTCACAACTGTCATGAGAGAATCATTATCTCTTGCAAGCATATATATAAAAAATTCCAAAGCTTAGAGCAAAAGCAAATTTTAAAATACGAATTAAAATTAGAAAATAATAGGGAACGGCTACTAACTTTGTTGTTAAGTAGTCAGGAGAGAATTGTAAATGGCCAGGAGTTCCAGTCCCTTTTCCCTGTTCAAAAGGGATTTTCTTTGTTCAATAGAGATGTCCTCCATAATGCGATGTTTGATGCTGCTGTGATCTTCAGCAATTAATACAGGGATAATCTCTGAGTTGATGTTATGACCCTTTGGCCGCCAGTGTCCAACTTTGCACTTAACCCAGGATTGGTGTTCTTCAACCGGGCTCAAAGGCATCCCGCGGTCTCACAAATATCTTAGGACATTTTTGGCCATTTACAATCCAATATTTGGACTACGTATTAAAGTTAGGCCTAGAGATTGGAAATGATGAGTACATCATTCTGTGTAACACGAGCTGCCGTAGCATGAGCGGTTTTAAGTTATAGCATGAGTGGCTTTTCAAGTCGCAGAAGCCAAAAAAAAAAATGATCGGTCTGAATAGGGTTAAAGATTTTTGTTGTTAATTATTATTATGAAGTCGAGTAAAATTTTGACGAACCTTGTTGATAAGAGGCGTCACAACCTTTTCTCTGAACTTGAAAATGGCAAGATTACAAGGATGCCTTCACTCTTTCTACCTTCTTCTATATATATATTTTTTTTCTTCGATAACGCTTTGCCACTTTTATTACCTCGTGAAAAATGACTTTAACCCTGTTCAGACCGAGCTTTGTTTTGCTTCCTGCGACTGGGAGGCCCTCCGGGGTCCTCCTCTATAATCAGTTGAGAACCGCTTGATGCTGCGGCCACCAAAATTACACACATAGGGCTTAGTTGAATTACTCTTGTCTGAAATAGATATTAAAACCATTTCATGTGCAGGTCCCTCCCCGACAACGAAATTAAACGGCTTCCACCTGACATATTCCCAGGACACTATTTTAACCTGTTTTATTTGTAATCAAAAAGTTCAAGTTTTTATTTCTTTGTTGTTAAGGAACATGACTTATATTTACACACTACGTGAGTACTACGAGTTACATATTCCTATTTAGCAAAGGATGTAAACGGGTAGCGAGCCTAAGCAACGAGAACGCTGCCATCCTGGCCGAAATGTTTGACTGGCACCTACGCACTAAATTTGGCGACGATACCACTGCTTTGGAGATTATTCCAAGGAACTCTATAAGTTTGCTCAACGTCGTTGCTTCAGATATCAATAATTTCGCGATATCTCATAACATGAAACTTACTCTTTACTATCAGCAAATCAAGAGCGTATCGATTTCAAGAGGAATTAATTACTTAACCTTATAAGATCCTATCTGTGTGATCGACTAAATCGAGTGAAACTACTACTAGAGAAGAGAGTGGAAGCGGACTAAGAGAAGCTGTCCTCAGAGATCGACCCTCGGCCCATTATCAGATGTAACAGGCTTCCAAGACGATTTGACATATGTAATTGACTCATCTCCTCTATATGTTCGCGGATGACCATCCAATGTATGAAATAGCGGGGAACCTACAGCTAACAACAATCTAATAAGAAATGCCAATAACAATACCTCCGGTTGTATGCTAGCAATTTTCAAAAAGGAAACCTCAGTAAATATCAAACTATGTCTTTAATACATAAAAGTACAGTAAGTGATATTCCATTACACTTTCAAGGAAACACCATCGAGAGGGTCTGGATGGGGGACGGTACAGATGTCAGTTGTCAGTTAAAATTTCGGCCATTTGTCAGCTGTCAGCTAAATTTACGGCTTTTTGTCAGTTGCCAGTCAAATGGTAATTAATGATTAACTATGAAGCTTATTTGTGTATTTTTGATGCGAAATTTGGCGTAAAAGGCACATATAATGTAAATTAAACTTTAAATTCGAAAACTGATGCCATAGTACACTGTACCTTAATTTTTATCAGTTTTGTTATTGTAAGCATTTCAAGTGGCCCTGTTTTTCTCAAGTCTTTTGTTATTCTCCTCCACTTGAACGTTTTTGCTGGCTAGAGTCCAATATGGTAAGCCATTAAGCTAATCAAAATTATACCTTCAGAATATTGTATACGCGTTATGCGTGAGTCTTACGCCTGTGGACTAAAGACATCGATGTCACGTATCAAGGACAATTTCTCACGCCTGACTCACAAATCCGAAGAAATTATTCTTAACACATGATGACTTTGTGTCCTTTTTTGTGTTCTAACGAAATCATGTTAAAGCGCGCTAAAAGTGTAGTCTTTTAAGTAGCTTCGAAAGTGCTCAAACGTCTTCTGGAAAATCAGCGCGAGGACATTTAATTTTCGGCAACGTTCGGAAGTCTTCGGTAATTTGTTGGAAATCTTCGGAAGTCGAAAGGGTCGTTTCCGGAAATATCGGTCATGACAAGTTGAAAATCTCACGCATTTGATTCAGAAAAAGCTGGCAGGTATAACATTGGGACGTAGATCGTAAGAAGGCTAAGAAAAAAGTCTCTGAATCATCTCAGTAAAAACTTGCAATTGCCTTTGTAACGTCCTCATTCTGAGCAGCCATCGTATGCTTGCGCGTTCTCAGAGAAACGTAAATTTGAGATCATAGGTCATTTATAACAGATGATACATGACACACATGGGTTTTGCAGTAAAATCATTAAAGAAAAAGGAAAAGGAAGCGTCTTGCTGCTACCAAAAAAAAGCACATTTGATCACATTATCTGAAGAAAAGAGTGGAACAATGCTATTTAAGGCCTTAGCCTGAAGAAGTTTTGTACTAAGGGACAATCAGGTCCTTTGTCAGTGGACAGCAAAACCCAAGGCAAATGCTAGAAGTCAGTTA
>CALNXK010000066.1:1070000-1072500 GCA_942486035.1 Porites lobata
TAGCCGTGAAGGTCAGCTCGTTTTGGGTTGCACGCGACAAAATATAAAAATATATATTTTAGATGTATACTTTTAATTCGTTTTATTTACTCCGTTCGCATAATCCAAGTTTTCTATAACATCAATACTTCAAGAAGACGTATTTTGTCCATTGTTTTCCAAGAGTGTGATACGAAACTTGGCTGCTGACACAAAAAGATAACTGTATTCAAACACGGCTAAAAATATTCACAAGCTTCAGTGTTATTTGATTCTTGCCCTAATACCGACTTTTATTCGTTCGTCCTCTAATTCCCTGATCAAGCTTCGAGCTGCTTCCATTTTAATTTTTACTGGAACATTAATCGGCCCAGCGCCAACACGCCATCTTCTTTTAGGATCGTCGAAAGGTCTCCCAATCACCCCGGTACAGACATGGTCTCTTATAAGGGTCAAAAAAAGCTTGGACTACGACCAGATCGGTCTCCTTTAGGGGTTTAATTCAAAATTTCCAACGACCATCCCCAACCCTTTCATATGCGGAGTCCCCCACCCTGGGTATAAACGTTGGTTCCATCTGAGGTAATCCGATATCTGAAAAATGAGACATGCCCATTATAGTCTCGATTGACACAATAAAACCATTAATTTTAGATCACATGGCTGAGGTCACTCGACCAAGCTAATAGAGCGGGGAAATAGCCCACGGCTCTTGCGATAGCTCTCCGTTTTGTTTTCGCAATTAGTGGACGATGTGAAAATTAGCAGGCGTTGACACTTTGTATAGCAGCTTTAATTGGTCAAAATTTAATGTTGCCATACAACTGGTTTGAGTATAGAGCTAATTTCTGAAAAACATAGGGCCTTTATTGCGCCTGCGATTAAGTTTTATAACAGATGGGTCCTTTCTTATACACTTAATGCAAGTTACTACACTCACAGTCTGCCTTCTACAAACATCCAAATCTACCTTTGTTTTTAAGCTAAGAGAGGATAGTTTTTTTGCGATTCTTCAAAGCTGTTTTAAAATTAGTTAGTTTAAGTTATTAATCCTCCTGTCTGATGGATATACTTGGGTGCGAATTCCGCCTCACCTTCACCTCTCCCCTCTGAATTGTCCACTAGAAAAGTAAAGCGCTTCAGAAACGTCTTAGTAACCAATATACATGTATCACTGTTATCGTATCATGCTTCAGAAGGTGTTACAAGTCTTATTCCCTCAAAAAAAGGTGAAATAGAAAAATCCATAAACTGGAACTGTTTGCCGAATGAGTTTTCGCATTGTGTTCGTGTGGGAATTTGAAAACTAGTCATCAGAGTAACTGTACATATGAATAGATTATTTGGAGACAATATTCAGAAATTGAAAAGAGCGTAACTGAGACAAGATTTTCCCAAACAGAACCATGCTATTGAAATGTGTCAGTTCTAACTGCATATCAGTTGAACTGCTTTTACCGTGCTATGCGTGCAGACTGTTTCTCTGAACGATCGCATTTCCTTATCACACTCACGTCATCCCTCTATTACTTGTTTTTGCAGATACCTGCAGAACAACAGAATTGTACATCTTCCACCTGGGATATTTTCAAATCTCTATGATTTAGATTATTTGTAAGTTTCAATTTTTCTTTATTTTTGTTGCTAATTATTAAGACTGAAACACTTCACAACTATCATGAGAGAATCATTATCTCTTGCAAGCATATATAAAAAATTCCAAAGCTTAGAGCAAGAGCAAATTTTAAAATACGAATTCAAATTAGAAAATAATGAGGTACGGCTACTAACTAAATTTGCTTATTGTTGTTACGTGGTCAGGAGAGAATTGTAAATGGCCTGGAGTTCCAGTCCCTTTTCCCTATTCAAAAAGGATTTCTTTGTTCAATAGAGATGTCCTCCATGATGCGATGTTTGATGCTGTGATCTTCAGCAATAAATACAGGGATAATGTCTGAGTTGATGTTATGACCCTTTGGCCGCCAGTGTTCAACATTCCACTTAACCCAGGACTGGTGTTGTTCAACCGGGCACAAAGGCATCCTGCGGTCTCACAAATATTTCAGGGCATTTTTTGGCCATTTACAATCCTCTCTTTGGACTAAGTATTAAAGTTAGGCCTAGAAGTTGGAAATGATGAGTACATCATTCTGTGTAATACGGTTTGCCTTAGCATGGGCGGTTTTTAAGGTATAGCATGAGTGGCTTTTCAAGTCGCAGGAAGCCAAAAAAAAATGATCGGTCTGAATAGGGTTAAAGATTTTTTGTTGTTAATTATTATCATGAAGTCGAGTGAAATTTTGACGAACTTTGTTGATAAGAGGCGTCACAACCTTTTCTCTGAACTTGAAAATGGCAAGATTACAAGGACGCCTTCACTCTTTCTACCTTCTTCTATATATTTTTAGCTATTTTTCTACATACGAGTAGCCACAAACATACGACCCTATACGGGTACTGGATAGATACAAGGAAGACAAGGATACATTCAAGTTATGCAAAGCTCTCGAGAGGAGTACGC
>CALNXK010000066.1:1082500-1142500 GCA_942486035.1 Porites lobata
GAGAACATTATTTTGAAGACATTCAAAGACCAGTTACCCGCTTTTGCGCGTAACTTTGATCTCTATTGATGGAACTTTTAAGACCCTTGTTTCCAGTGATTGTTAAACTTCTCTGTTCAATGTTCTTTATATGGACTTTTTTGGGTGTTTGATCAACCAAGACCAAGTGACGCAGCATGTGAACGTTTGTAGAATCATAGTGATATAGATTGTTTTAGCGCATTTTTGATCGACAGACGGGCGAATTGACCTTAAAAGGTTAACTCTTCTTGCTGCTTTCTTGTAAGTTGTATCAAATACATGTATGATGTATAACGCTCAGTTTGATGTACGTCTAGGTACTTACGCGAAAACTCCCTTTAACAGAGATATTTAGTTCCTTTTCTTGAAGGTTGATTCTTCATAGTTTCAGTCTTGCCATTTTTTCAGGTTGATGATCAATTTACTATTTTCGAGCCAAATTTCTACGATGATTCTAATTTTCAATATGATTTGGTGTGGACTGTCAATGTCCTGTTGAAGGGAGACTGAAGTGTCAGTGTTTCCAAGAAAAAGTTGCACTAGACGAAAAGGTGGTATTATCAGCGAATATATCAACAATAGCTAAGGGTAGATGGTTAATGAAAGTAAGAAATAAAAGTGGGCGTACAATGCTTCCTTGAGGTACCCAGTGTGTAAAACTGACTAAAGTCGAGTTGGAGCAGTTTATGCTGACATACTGCTTTCGATAAGCAAGATTTTCTAAACAATTGTAAGTTAAAATCGTCGATTTAATATGCCTTCAGTTTAGCAAGAAGAAGGTTATGCCCTATTAAAGTCAACGCACATAAGACCAGCCACATATTGTTGTCAATATCAAAGAGCAACTGGTTCTACTTTAAATCGCCGTGATCAATGCAGTTTCCATCGGTTGAATTCTCTTTTTCAAAAACCGTACTGCAATCCATACAGCCGGTTATACCTAGAAAGGTACGAGTACACTGAGTCATAGATAGGCCTCTCAAAGCTCTTGGATAGAATCAGAAGAACCAAAATTGGACGATAATAAGAAAATCGGTGAATGTCGAAAAATTGTGTTCTCCGTTCTTACGCGGACAACCTCTTAAAATTCCGCGTGGAATTTTGCACGCCAAGCAAAGTGAAATGCAAACGTTCGAGACCATAAGGATTTTTTGCCAATTTTTGTTCGCCGCTATCGCCCTTCCTTTAAATAACAACATTTGTTTGTCTGTTTGTTTTTTCAGAATGCTTTCAGATAATCCAGTGGAGATTATTAGATCAGATGCATTCACAGTTCCAGGAAATGACCTATTAGTGTAGGTTTTTGATGTACTGTAATAAAGGAAAATGATTCTTTCCTTTCCTTTTTTCACTTGACTTTATTTTGTAATATATGATTTCTGGACTAAATCCTTGGGTTCCAATATTATCTATAAAAATTCTAGAATATGCTCTTGTTTTCCAGAACGCTTTTATTGACTCCATAATTGAGCAAGCAGCTCTAAAAACTCGAAAGCTTTTTCTATTTCAACTGCTGCACGTCAAATTAGATGTAAACCTGCTTTCTTTGCATGTAACCTACATTCTTTCGCTATATTTCGCATTGTTTTTTTTTGTGTGTTATTTTTTGTCCTGAATCATGTCACGTTCACTAACGTCACAAATCATAACGTTTACCGCAAAATCCGATAACGTGATTGTTGAGGATTGATCAAAAAAAAAGTTTATTTACTTTTTTCACGAAACTGGGCATGAGAAGTGTAGAGCAAAAACGACACAGTTGAGTGTTTCTTCCTACTTCTTGAGTGTTCTAGCTTCTTTCTAAGCGCTTTACATCAGAATAGAGCACAGTCAAGGCTTCTTTATCTGTTTTATGATAAAGAATCCGTTAAACTCCCCACGCATTGCTTTCTATTTCCCAAAACAATCTTTATTTTCACGGCGAACCACGTAGTGTCGTCAGCTTGTTATACTCTCATAAAACATGCTTAAATTAGCCAATCACAATCCTTTTTCTAGAATGGCGAAATCTCGGATTTGACGGTGAGGGTAAAAGAAGGAATGAGATTGCAGAATGGCATGTGGCATGGCTTGAGGACATAACTATGCGGAAATTTTATTTATCGAAAATGGCGCAAACAAATAAATTAAACAGGAAATCACGCGCGTGTCTCTGCCGTGTCGTTTTTGGCGTCAATTTGAAGGAGCAACCGCTTTGCCGGTCCATTTATTACTGCTACTAAAACAAGGTTAAAAATTGAAACACAGCTGATAGTTCAAGTTCAGATCAAGTTTATTAAAAAGACTTTGGATACGTGCCATAATTAATCCTTGTCCGCAAAGTAGCCTATAGCTAATCGAGGCGGGAAGAAAGAAGTAACAAATGTTACAATAATATGGTTAAAACATAACAATAAAGTTAAACAGATACACGAACATCAACATATTAAATTAACAAGACAGAGAATACATATATTTCAAAATAGGTAAATGAAACAAGGTATGAATGAAATTAAACTGATAATTTAATATTTACTTAATATGTCAATAAAGTACGCAGGCCAACATTAGTATCCTCCTGTATCAAAATATCCAGTAGCCGACTCTGCAAGGTATTCTTAAATTTATATTTAGGTAGAACACGATCACTGTCGGGAATACTATTCCATATTTTTGCACCAATTCTTGAAAAGGAGTTCTTCACTTGGTCCGTTCTCGAGTGCTTAATATGGAAATTGTCAGTACACAAATACTTGATATACACCAGTACTTGATAAGTCATCGATAACTCTTTCCAAAATAAACAGAAACGGTTCTTTACTGACGTCTCTTTTCCAGTGAAGCGCAGTGAAAGTACGAAAACATGTCAAGTTTAACCAGTCTTCTATCGAGTTTTTACTCTCCTCATTACATAGAAAAACATCGTAACGGTAGACGAGGTAATAGAACAGAGGAAGAGGGAGGACAGTGGGAACGAATCGAAGCTGTTAGGAAACGGCAGACTCGGTAGTCCAAATGAAATAAACAAATATAGAGCCTCGTAAATACGTGCAGAAGTACCGTGTCGTAAATCTGTCTGGGTTTTTAGGGGTATATAACCTCTACTTCTTGGCTAAACTCAAATCAAGGATGACTCTTTATCGTAACGCTAGAGGGATCTAGAGGGTAAGGAACGCTCGCTGAACGAGAAGTCGGGCTAGCTACAATTCTAGGGATTTTTTAATGCGGTGAACGAATCAGATCAAATTGGAGACTAAATGAACGCCCCGAGTCAAACATTAATCTGTAATCCACAAATCGAGTGAAGCAAACTGCTCTCCAGTGTCTCCTTTCGGCCTTTCCACGTCTCTCTGCACCTCCCTTGATTGTGTGAGTGCCGGTGTGCGTTTGATCGTGAAAAAATGCTAAAAGTAGGAAGGAAAAAAAAAAAGAAAAGGAAAGAAAAAAAGAGAAAAAGCACACAAACTCAATTGCAAGGATTATTCAAGCTCGTGCTTCTTCGCCAGCTGTTATTAGCTTCGCGCGCCTGAAACTTTACCACGCAGCCAAGGAAACAAAATACAAGATACCGTCGATCTCCGAATATTACGGACCTTAAGTTAGGGTGGACGGTAACGTGGAGGATGGCAACCGGAAATAAAAGTTGCCCGATTTGAGGTAATTAGCACATATCTCAGCCGTCCAACCTACGTCGTCTGCACGTCGCGACGGTGAGAAAGCTGAGTGAGGCAGTGTCTCGAGAACGTGAGTTTTAATCTGTTTCTGGAGTGTCTAGTTTACTTCAAATGGTAAACCTTTTTCAATTACTTACTTAACACTATTTTATGATTGAATATGACACGAGCTTGTGCAGCAAGTGGTACAACTACAGGATTAGAATTCCCAGCTTTAAAATAATCACATTTAAGTATTCTCTCACCATCTGAACATCGGCTTTTATCCTTTTTTTCATTCACGAAGTTTTTAGTTTATTATTGTGTTAGTTTATTATCGTGTTAATTGGTTAACCTTCATTCGACAAAATAAAGCCCTGTGTAAAGCGGGATGAAGGAACTTGTTTATTTCTGAGCGCAACTTGCCAATCGTATTTTATAATTTGTTGTTATTTTAATGAAGATGGAGTGGACTGAAGATCACGATATTCAGCTTGCTAAAGAAGTTCTTGGAAGTGAGCCCTACCGCTTCAAGCCCTTGTCTGTGTACGCTCGATTACAAGCCGTAATGCACCTATCAATGTAATGCTGGCGGGCGAGGCAGGGCATGGGGTGGGGATTTGATTGTCTTTGTTGGTCGGGGTTGATCGTACAAATATCTTTTGCAGAAAAAAAAAATTAAAGTAGAGGGAAGCCGGTGACCCTCCAAAACATCTCAAGGGCAGACTTTTGTGATGTAGTATGGGTGCTGCCATGCAGCCCGTCTAATAAAGGCAAGTAGAATATATTTGATGCTGTGCGAAAAAAGCTAATCGACCGTGAAAAATCAAGGAGTCCTTCCTGGCTTTTTGATTGTCATCGTTGTTGAGCCCGCAACATTAAAAAAGCGGCTGCTTGTGAATTGATTGGCGCCAAAGAGGGCACAATTTTCAGTTTAATTTATTTCTTTGAGTCAATCTGCTCATATTACATTCCGCATAATTATGTCATTCCGCAAGCCATGCCACATGCCATTCCGCAAACTCATTCCCCCTTTTACCCTCACCGATTGATTGTTTGAATAAGACAAAAGCTGTCAAAGCAGAGGGGCACCCAACGACAACTTTCGGGAAAATATCTGTTCGGAAGACGATTTGAGATCTAGAATTTTCGGAACATTTGTTGTAAAATTTCTTGCTTGCCTGCCTCTCCTAGGATTTTCGAAAATCTACAAAATGGTAAAGTTGCCCATTTTCAACGGATTTTTACCCTAAAAAGGTCACCTAGAATTTTCGGGAGCCTTTTTTCTGGCTGAAATTTTTGAACGGGTAAGTTTTGATCCCTGTAATTTTCTGATCACTAGACTTTCAGCTAGGAAATCCGAACAGATGAAAAATTTATAGGGGATAAAAATATGCCCATATCCACCGTTTAAATACTAAAACACGTTTAACAATGCTATGTTTAAGTGGTTTTGAACTATATTCTCGTTGGGTGCCCCTGAAAGCATCAAAGCTATCACAAAGTGAAACGAGCGAAACTTTCAGTAATTTGAATGCATAAGAAATGTACTTTTTACGTCCAAAATTCAGTTTCTAAAGGTAAAAAGTGCTTTAAACCCGCACGAATTGCGGTTCACTGATGGTCTTCGTTAAACATAACAATTTGAAAGCAACCTGCTTTAGCCTCGTATCGAGAAGTGCCTAAGAAAACTGAACCTGAAGTAAGCTCACTAAAAAATTCTATAAAATAGGCCACTTCCGAGTTCCAAAAATCCCTCACTTTCAAAATGAGGCTAGGTGCACAACCTTTCTTGTGGAAATGAGTTTTATTTGCATGAGAATGAAAAATGATTTCCATATCAAAAGGCTGAGCACCTACCCTCGTTTTGAAACAGAGGCCCGGGGGAACTTGGAAATGGCCTGTTCGCCGACGTTTCCTCTGAAGTGATGCTGTGGTCTCGTGATCGTGTTTTGAGCTTATGTTATGAATGAACAATAGCTCAAAAAAGATAGACAGAGAAGTTATTTATTGAAAATTTTTATTCAAAAACTAAGAAGTTTACCGTTGAAAACAAGCAAAATCGGATGAGCACATGGCAAAATTCAGCACAAAATCCATCTATTTTGTAATTTTCTTTAGCGTCTATTACAAACGTTTGTGAAACATTTATACATTTACATAAATTCCCATTTAAAAACGTCATTTTCTTGACCATAGAGTAAAAAATGTACCTGAAAAGTCTTCAAAAACGTCGCTTCCTCTGTTTTGTCCTTTTTTATTATCCACTTCAAAGTGAAGGTAATTCAAAACTTCAACCTCTCAAACTTCCTTGTTTCCCTTTTAGCCTTAACCACCATTCTTTTTACACTGACGTTTTTGTTTTACAGGAAAGTATGTGCATGGTTTCTTTAAGGCAAATGATTAAGTATAGATCAACTTTAAATTGTTTCAAATTGTTAGAAATGCTTCTATTTCCTGCTGTTATTACCTTGAAATTATTTCTATCTTTGCTTGATCCAGTTTACAAAATTTTGTTACATGTAAAGCCCCAATTCAACTTTTCACTGGTACAATATTTTTGGAGATTAAAATCACAGCTTTTTTTCTCCTGTCTAATGACCGTGTGCCTTTTTGTTTCTCATGCCTTTTTACTGAACCTTGGTATTACAAAAAATTGTTCTTTAAACTGTGAACTTCAATATCCTGTTTACTTGGCAACTGCTGCCTTTTTGCTGATAATTTCTGCACTCCCATTTTCATTCTTTGTGGGTTTATATGTTGTGACTATTATTATATTTGGGGAGACCTTTGATGTCAGTTCAAGATCCTGTACAGAAATGCCACTCCTTTTTCCAATTTTATATCTCTCATTTGGTGTACTTTTAAGTTATCCCTGTGCCAGACTGCTTGAATTACATACACCACCCTGGTTTCCTGTTTAGCATGTTGATAAGATCTAAAAGGTTGATGACAACAATTCAAATTGTTGATATAACAGGCAAGCCACACACCCTCCCTTTTGCACCATATGCCACAATAAAAGATCTAAGATCTCAAATAAATACTAAATTCAGAATAACAAGTGATTTGTACTGGTTGTCATGCTGTGGAAAGCCTATGTTTAATTTTTTACTTTTGGAAGAAATAAGAGGAACAGTTTTTATGCATGGGCGATTGATGGGAGGTGTACAATGCTGTCTGAAGGGATGTGAGAATGAGGCAGGATGAAGAAAATTTGATAGTATGGTTGGGCGGTATGAACTGAAATGTGCCCCTGATGATGTTATCCCTGAAAATCTCAAAGATCTTAGGGTATGTGATAAACATTACGGCAGTTTATCAGCAAGAGGGCATAAGCCTCCTAAGGGGAAAAGCTCCACTAGATCACGCAGCGATGCCCAGCTGGGCATCCTGAAAGTTACACCATGTATAGTGCCTTGTTCACAATGTGGCAACAAGGTTTGCCTGAGTAGTGATGTTCCCTGCAAGAAACACCACATAAATATTTTTTAAAATATGTTTTCAGTGGGATGCAATTTTTTGGATGAAAGAACTGGCAATAAGACTGATTTACATAATGACTTGTATAGTGTAGATCCTTGTGATGGAACTTTTCCAGACTACATATGCATGTCATGTCAGCCTTTCTATTTAAAATCCATTAAAATAGAGAATGAGTACAAAGAAGCTCAAAACATCTTCCACCAAAAACAAGGTTGTTCAATTTCCACAATAACGACAGATAATGACAGCAACAAGCATGGGTTTTTTTGAAGAAACAACTATTAATCCAACTAAAGGACAAGCCACTGTGCTATCAGAAAAAATGGTCTTGGATAGAGAATTTGCTGTGTCTGATGCTTTAAACTGTAAAGCAGGTATTTTTACAGATGTGTTGAATGAAATAATGGCACAAACTGCTCCAAAAGAACCAGTAGATGCAGGAAATGACAGTGAAGTACAGTCATCACCTCTGCCAGTTTATACAGTTTTTCCAACAATTATTTCATGTATTTTTCCATGGACAGTGTCATTTACTCAGCACACTACAGATAATACCATGAAGGTTACTTTTTCTCTTCCAAATATCGGAAAAGGTGGTGTAATAACGAAGTGGAAGGAGTTAACCCTTTTTCTTCCTTCTGAAATAAAAACATTTCCTTCAAAGGATTTTAGTCCATTTACAGTAGAATTCTTGGGTAACAAAATTGACCATGGGGAACTCCCACACAATATTTTTCAAGAAAACATATTAAACTCTGCTTTGGGTGTCATGCTTAAAACTATTGAAAACTTACCGGTTTGTCCAGGTATATATGATCCAGCCCTTGTTGATATGGCTGAAAGAAAAAGGGAAACAAATTTATACTTTGTGGATGAAAAAGGAGCAAATGTAGATGGAGAGATTGTCAAGTGCGTTAGGAGCTTAAATTGCACCTACAAACTACCTGTCCATTCAAAAACCAGATGCCCCAAATGTCAAGATATTTTACGAACTTGCTTTCGTTGGAAAACAAATCCTTCATCTGAATCATTTGAGTCTAAAACAGCCTATGATTCACACACTAAACTCTGTACTCTTTCACGTGCTGAACTCATAGCCAGAGCAAAAAATCTACACAAAGTGGTTGCTCAAAGCCAAAAAAAAGCAAAACGATATTACAGTTTGTACCTAAAAGAGAAACAAAAAAATGTGAAAGCACCAAAAAATTTTCAACCCAAATCATCTGACCTTGCTAAACTAATAGATATTGCCATTGAAAATCATTGGCTTGTTGAAAATTCTGTTCTCTATGCTCTACTTACTGACACTTTAACCTCACTGAAGAAACAGGAGGAGGAATTTGCAAAGCAAGGAAAACTTACCAAAAATAAGCAAAAGCCCCACCCTAAAGGTATGAGATATAACCCTCATGTGATAAAGTGGAGCTGCATGATAGCAAGCAAATGTCACAAAAAAGGTTATGAGGTAGTCCGAAGCATTCTTCCACACCTACTAAGCAAGGTTACACACCTGAGAGGCGCCCACCAAAAAAACAAAAAGTTGGAAGAACAGAAACAACTTCAGACATTAAAGGTGGCAAAAAAGAGTCAAAGTGTAAATCATTTAAAGAGTTGATTAAAAGCATGACTACAGAAATTGACAGTGACAGTAGTGACGATGATTTTGCAAAAGCATTTCAACCATTAATTGATACAGATATGTCCTTTGTGACACTAGATGAACCCACAGAAAGTGAAAAACATGCAATGCAGACCAAATCTTACATTTCTGATGCATTTGATTATTCGCATGAATTTCAAATGGTCAAAACACAAGATCTTTGGGAATATAGGGAATTTGACAGATCTCTCATGCCAAAAGCTGGCAATAATCACGATCATCTTGAACAAGTAAGACGTTTCATTTTGAAAAATGGTTTTCAATATCATGTGATCTTACAACTGGAAGAGCCTATATCACTGAAGGAAACCATCGTCTTTGGGTGGCCATTCAGGAAGGTATACCATTCATACCATGTCGTGTTATTCCTCACTGGCTGCCCCCCCAATGGCTCTTACAAAAAGCTTGAAATTGATTTTTCCACTTTAAAATTTGGGGAAACAGTACTTCCTGAACAATTGGGATTGACGGTTGCACAGATTAGTTTCAATAAGTGCATAAAACAATAACCTTCATAAAAGATGTATCAAATCTATTTCTGTTTGTATACATAAACTTCAACACTATCATAATTATAGTGTTCTTAAATTAAAAATAATTAGTATTAATTTGTTGATTCTAATATTTTGTACTTTGACAGCAGAGATTCCTTGCACCCCCGATCAAAAATTATTTAATGGAATATTGCAGTTAATATTGTACAATGCAATTGCACATAGATTCTAGCCTAGCAGTGTTATCCCTCTAGCATTAATATATGGAGAGCCGTTTGTAGAGCCTGAACATTAATTTTATAACCTGCATGTATTTCAGGACCGCTATCTATTTGCCATTCAAAAAATTACGTTTTCCTGATGTTGATCCATGCACAAAACATGCATATAAGTCTCCTGTTGTTAGAGGTAAACGAGTAAATTTCAAAACTTACCACTGATCTCTACTGCCAACCTGTTGCAGCAGGTAGTGACTTGATGTAAGCAGATTACATTTATGTCGTCTCCACATTTTTTCATTCCGTCGACTTTAAAGGGATTGATGAGAAGAACTACACACTTTGGCTCGCTGAAACTCGGCGTACATTAAGCTCAATGTATCATAAACCAATCCTCCTATTCTGAGATCAGGATATTTCCACACCACCTCGCACGTTGCCCGAAAGCGATAAACGATCATACAAACTGTGCCAATTTATAGACACTTCGCGGTACCTTTCTTTGCCTCATGTGATGCTTTTGAAACTTTTTCCGACTGAACCTTATGGCGAATATTTCCATGTTATTTTTCAAAAGCTCTACCTTATTGAAGAAGGCAAAAGATGAATTCAAACATTCAGAAAATTGACACCCTTTGCAACGTAACGAAAAAGAAATTTGCCCGCCATTTTGAAAATCACCGATGTATGACGTGACGTCACACTGGCAGTGATCAGTGAACCAATGTTTACTGTAGAGACGGCCCCTCCCTCCTGGTTGAATTTTAAAACAGTACATTTTGCGCTTCGCCGGGAAGAAAACATTGTTAAATTCCTCGAAGGACGATTTCGTAACCAAACGCTTTCTTTAGTCCACAAAAAGAAAACTGAACATTCTTTCGAACTTTCCCTTTCCACTTGTGTCTTTTAACGGTGTACTTTTAACCCTGAAATGCAAAACGTGTGTCTTGATAACCACCCCATTCGATAACCAGTCTTCTCTCACTATTATACCTAATGCCTATGGTGAGATTCACAGATTGCGTGACAGCTTTAACTCCGTGTTTTATACTCTCCGCATAAAACATGCTTTTTCAACCAATCTCATTGCGTGTTGTATCCAGCGAAAATTTATTATAATAAATAATAAATAACAGGTGACTCAGGTGGAGATCTGTCGCCTTCTGACCCACGAAAACAAGGACAAAAAATGCACTAAAGAGACAGTAGCGATACAATAAGGAAGGCGGAGAAGCAAAAAAGGCCGAGAATGAATTAACAATAGCAGAGAACTTTTCAAGATTAAACAGGTTTGAAAAGATAGAAGTTCGGTAATAACAATGAAATCTCTCAAAACCAAAACAATGTAAAATACAGTGCTCAGTGTAGATCATGATTTAGAGATTTATTTCGTCAATCAATAGTCAATAGTCCTATTATTATGCCTTTTTAATTTTTTGGTATTCCAATTTAATACTGTTGCTGTTAATTCTGTTATTATTTTAGACAGGGAATAGTAAGACATGTGCTTAAGGGCGCTTTCCATTTGTCAGAACTGACCGCCCGGGCCATTCCCGTCGTAATAAGAATTTCACTTTTAATCAAAACTATCCAGCCAGATCAGTCAAACGCTAAATAGCATGCACGAAGGAAATAAGTTTTTATCAAAAACCCTTGGAAAAAGCCTATTCCATTTTCAAAATGGCCAGTGCAGCAATGGCCAGTTCTGACTTTTGGAGAGCAACTCAAGTTAAACGGACGAAATAAAAGGATAATACTACTTTGATGACCACAATGGGTGATAAATTAAAGTTCTTTATTCGTTGTAGAAGGGTCTCTCCCACTGATAATTGTTATTGTCAAAGTTGCCAACAAAAAGATGCGTCAGGCTTGAACAAATTAAAAATGCAGGCGATGTGCATTTTCGCACTCTCTTTTAAGTCGATCCTTCTTCTCCTTTTTTCTAGCTTGAAATGTTTTTCATTTGATTGACTTTGGTGCTGCGCACCCTCTCAGATGTTAAATTTTTGTTTAGGAGAAAACTTTCAATTGCAGATACACTTATGATACCACCAAATCAAAACGGTGGAAATGCAGTGATCTATCATAATAAATGTTTCTTCCTTAATTTCTTTAAGATACGCGATACGAACAAAGCTAAAGACAGTTAGCCTTCGATCTTTCCACGGCATTCAGGACAACTTCACGACTAAAATGTAAGTACACTTTCTACACTTTTGTCACGCTAAGACTTCATTCTTCATCGCTAAATGGCGGGTGAAAAGCAATTCAACTATCTCGTCTAGTGTTGTCACAAATGTGATGAGTCAAGAGCCATAATGGGATGCGTTTAACAGTACGATGTGGAGAATATTTACTTGTCATGCGTACACTTCCTAATTCTTTTATTGTTCAGAGGGAAAAATTAAGATTTCAGTTGCTCTTTTGTTAAAAAAGTGGATACTATCAGGCTAAATAGTTGCAAAGAGGTTAATCTTTTAACTTCCTGTACAAAACAGAATACCTGTAGTTTTCCCGCTACCTAGACTCACCTAGGCAAACGGTTGATTTTCCCCACTTCATCGATTGCGCACAGGATTAGGGACAATACATGTGAAGCGAAACTTTGCTTAGCATTTTTCCCCTTTCCCTCGCTGTTTTACAGTTTTCTCTCGTCAAAACAGTACAACTGAATAGTTTTTTTTTTTTTTTTACAAAAATGCTTAAAACGTGTACGTGTTTGTCCACAGGTAGCCCAAGCTCGAATATGAGCATGGGCGAGCACCGGCATTGTTGCGTAACATTCAAAATATAAGGATTTGTATGGGAAAAAACCTATCGTTTCTCTAACCTACGAAAATGAAAGGATTTCAATAAAAAAAAACAGCTTACCTTACTTAAAATGTGTGTTACGTCTCTCCTGTGTTGTCCACGGGCAGATTTATAGCCGTTTTATGGGTTTTCATGTAAACGGTTTTCTCTCTAAATAAAGGTCTAGAGGGGTACGGATTATTCACGACAGATGGGTTATCCGCAGTTGATAATTCGCGTCAGATAGGTAGTACGTCTTAATTTAAAAATGGAATGGTTTTAATTTTGAATGAACCATCCGCCTGACTTTACCCGCCAATTTTGACGGACAGTTTGAAGATGGATTATCCGTTTCAGATAGCCTGGGTACAGTCGTCCCCACTTCCCCCTCCCCCACAGACATCCCTTCTCCGATTTTTTCCGAGGGGGAGGAGGCAGCTGTACACAGGCTATCTGAAACGGATAATCCATCTTCAAACTGTCCGTCAAAATTGCTGGATAAAGTCAGGCGGATGGTTCATTCAAAATTAAACTTTTCCATTTCCAAATTAAGACGTACTAACTATCTGACGCGAATTACCAAACGGATAACCCATCCGCTCATGAATGGCTAGTCTGGGACGGATAATACATTTCTAGCTCTAGCTAGTTTGAAAATGGCCAATACCAAAAATTCCTGAGTCCAGTAGTGAAGGACTGTGCAGAACGACTGTCTGCAGTTTCCTTGTCCATAGGCCTCATTATTCCGCGCGGCTAATGCGTTTTGGGTCACCTGGTCCGAGCGAGTCTTTTTCTCAGATACGCCACCGGAATGCCTTGACCGAGATTGACCGAGATTGCGTGGGAAGACGCCGAACAGGGACTAGGCGTGGCAATGTCTACCGTAGCGACAGAGAAAAACAGGGAATTGTTGTTTATCGCAACGTGTTTTACACTAGGCGGTGACATTGTTTTTTCACTAGTATTTCAACGGGACGAACTCCCGAAAATCGCCAATTTTAATCCCCAGCAAAAAGCCAGATTTTGCTATGGAAAAAATTAGTTCCCCGAGAGAGGGGCGGAAATGGAGTCTAAACTGGTCTAGGGCAAAACTAAAAAGCGCTTGGCCTAACGTGCGTACGGAGTCGAAATAGCCGGGAAGTAAATAACGCAAGGTTACCATTAAGTGAGTTTAACAAATCTAGGGAGCAATTACCTTTACGGTTAACTCGTTTTTGCCCTATTTACGGCTAACAGTTAACATGTTTCAAGTTTTACGGCTATCGACTAAATTTGTGGCCGTTTTACTCCTATCGGTTAACCCCATTGAGACCCTCGTAAAAGCTTCCCCAACAATTCCGCCGGGTCCCTATTGTATCATCTGCAGATTTCTTTCCGTTTCCAAACTTAGCGATTCTTATCACCTCTCTACCGCTCTTTTTCAATAGAAGTTTGGAAGAAGGAAAAATTGGGATTATGAAATTGGGGGAAGCAAGAGCCTTCAGAACAACAACAACAACAGTTTATCTGTGAGTTAATTAGCATAACAACAAAGATATGAAAAATTTGAATAGTTGCAGCTATTTTTTCACTTTATCATTAGCCCCTAGATAGCACTTACTTTGTCTTTTTTCTCTTATTTTTCACTTTAGCGGTTTAGAGCAGGATGATTCTAAATATATCGACATCTCTGATTCTCGGGCTAGACACGACCTACTATCAGCCTTTAAAAAATCTGGATTTGCCAATCAAAGTCTTGGAGATTACAAATTACTACCATGTTCACTGGGCTGGTTCGTTAATTCCTCCTCTGAAGACAATAATTGCAAAGAGTGTCCAGCAGGTAAATTACCTCTTAATTTAGCTGACAATCATGGATATAACATCAATTTGCCTTTGATATATACATTTTGTTCTCATTGTTTAACGTGAACTTTATACCCTGGGTACCAGAGGTACCAAGACCGCGCTAGAAAAGTCTCTGGCACCCAGGGGAAAGAGTATCAGATGAAGTGTTTTTATTTCTTAATCATTCTTAATAGAATACTTAATGCACAGAAGATCTTTCTGATGTCTACAACTTTTTAAAAAACAAAGGACACACCTTGTGATTTTTTTTGTCTGATTGAAAAGCAAAGTAAACCCATTTCCGTAGTCTAACACTGACGATGTTGATCCACTAAAATATAGGATAATGATAATGTTTAGCAAATACAGTAACAATTTCAGGTATTGGAACTGCTTTGTACTCACTGTTAACCAATTTTATTTGTTTTTATGCCTACAACACTCTCATTTACACACACCCTCCCTCCCTACCTTACCCACTATTTAGTGGAGACTTGGGAACCCTTTCATTAGGGATTCCATACCACACCTGTAATGCCACAAAGGTTGCAAGAGAAACTACTGTTTTTTTTTGTCAAAGATAACGCACGTTAGTTTAGGCTACTGAATCCCAATCACATGGTATAATCAAAACAATTAAGCGTTTGCTTCATATTAGCTGAGGATTTGTGCAGGATGTTAGATTCATGCATTTTGTAACTTGCAGCCAACGGTAGTCAGGTAATTTAAAAAGATAGCAGCCTCCAATTATCTCGGTGGTTGTTTTTAGCTGCTTGCCTCGCTGGGATCAGGTTTAATTACGTTGAAACTTGTCTACTCTATAATAATCCATGAACCTTACTAAAATAGGAGAGCCGACCTTTCAAGAACCTTAATTGCATTCAGTCATTTTTAACCCTGTTTTGTAGGCGTACAAAAACCTCCGACCCCCCAAAGAACGTGACAAGCTAACGTTATCGCTAAAAAAAACTTTGTACCCATTCAGCCTAACAAATAAAGTGATGAAATGTCATTTATGACCTTATAACTTCATTAGTGTAAAAGTTAGCATTTTCACTATTTTAGCTATTTTTTCTCTACCTTAGAATCCAATTTCGTTGATGCTGTTGTGTAAATATTGCAGCACTTCTTAAGCTTGATCAATCGAAAATTCACCCGATGAATTCACTTTTGGCCCCATGGAGAAGGTGTGGGGTAAAAAGGGACGGAAAAAACTCTAAGTACTCACATTATTAGTCCTTATCCGGCCCTTTTTATATAACTACGTAGCATACATGTTTCTTTCTCCCTTACCTGGTGTATCCTAAGATTTCTTAAGTGGGCAGCTAAACTCTAGCCTGAATTTCATCCCATTGCTTCGAGTCGTTTTCTACTGACTGAGGAAGAAATAACGACTCGAGGTAATCGGATGAAATTCAGGCTAGCTAAACTCCAGTTTCAGGTCTAATCCGTAGAGTTCTTGATAAAACTTGTCCTAAATCATCCACCTCATTCTTAACTTTCTTTAAAATAGCTACTTGATTTATTCATCGTCTTTTTGAGAATAAACGATACAGTCAAACCTCACTCCCGGGAAATAGTCTGGTGATCACTTAATAGAAGTTGACTGCTAAACAGAGGTGTTTTAATATTTAGCAAGTATTACGACAAAGAATGTTAAAATTGCGTGGATCACATCATCTTATTGTTAGGAACACCAGGAACAGGAAAAAAACACCTATTGTAAACTGCCAACGTTTATTCCAACAACTTGACTGATTCATTAAGTCATGGAATTTCCAAATCCTTTGAGCCGTAAAAAAGATTTAATAAGGCTGGATGTAATGTAACTGAGATTGTCATACAAAAAGGGTCTGAAGGGTACAGTTTTGACTTTAATCTCCATGCATGAAACCATAAAAAAATTCCCACAAGCCCGTAATCTCTTGAAGTGTTTGGCCGGGTGAGCTCTCCCTTGGGTATCATCCGACATTTGGCTTAAACGGGTTGTGTCTCACAAAAGGGTACGATTTTCGGGTCTTTTGTCTAAACTGGAATACAATTTTTTCCAGTCAGTGTTTTGAACAGGAGATGGTTTAAAGGTTGGTGGTCCTTGGTCTGGTCTTACAGTACTAACAATAAATTGTTATTGTTTTAAAATCCAATTCTAAAAAGTATACTTTCTTGTGTGAAAAGGGAAACAAGGCAGATATAAACACAAGCGAGATATATTCGTATTATTATTCTTTTTGTTTCCACACATTGTCCATTTCGTTAGACTGTCGTCATTGTCAAGTTCAAGGCGGTTGTCAAGTTTGTTTTCTTTTTGCCCCTCCACGTGGCTAGCGAAGTAAAGAAAGGAGATTTATTTAGCCTTGAACATGGAGTTATGTTTGAGTTTTACACAAAGTTATTACGTTTTCCGTCTACATAAGGTAGTGAAATAGAGGGATTCGCTTTCGAACAGATTCAGGGTTTCAAGGCCCCGGAGACACCTGCACCCATAACAACCCTAATACTTTCTCCTTTTGGGTGTGTGATGTAAGACAGAAGCTGATGTTCGGTAGATACATTTTATTACTTGACACAGTACTTTTCTTTATGGCTCGGTAAACGGATCTAAACTCCTAGGAAAAAGAAAACACAAAATATACATCTCAAAAGATGTGTAATAAACTTTAATTGCAAGGTTTGCATGAGCTCAATTTTTTCTTTCACCGGGTAGTTGATAAAATTTATACTGTCATAAGTCAATTCAATATTTTTGAGAGTTTAGGTTCCCATTAAAACCCTGTAAGTTTTCTTTTATATCATTTTTTAATTTCCTTCGTTAGTGATCCATTTTTCATCCTTTCTTCTTCCAGGAGGTTTCTACACAGACGAGCTGGCTTTTGTAAATGACAGCTGCCTTCACTGCGAAAATGGGACTTTTGTCCATTACAATAATGCTCCAGGGAAAAGTCCGTTTGATTGTAGGGCATGTCCACAAGGTGATTATCTTAAATCCCCTCTGTTACCCGGCAAACTATAGAGTGCAATAGACCATTTTCGATATATTAAAATTCATACTTGGCTCCGAGGCTTGGGGGAATAAAACAAAGGAAATGTATTATTCATTGCTGAGTCTCAAGATGATTTCTTTTGTTTTATTTTCCAAGCCTCGCAGCCAAGTATGAATTTTAAGATATCGGATTTGGTCTTTTGAGTTGCATTTTAAAGCTACGTGTAAGACTTTTCTGTGGATAAATTTGCCACCCTAATATTTGTAGATAATCATTTATGCCAACCATCAAAATCCTTTTTATAGCTAAATTTAGAAGTTCAATACCGGAATTTTTATTGATCTATTTGAGGCAGTTAACATTTTTGCATGTTCACTTAAAAACTATGGCTTACTTAATAAACGCATCTGGGGAAACTGGTTATAATTAAATGCACATCCATATTGTTTTAAGTTATGATTAAAACTAGAGGTTAGAAATTCTAAGCGTATAATGCTGCAGCAGATTCTGGGCAGTGAAACATCATCTGAGCCGAAACGATAAATGGCGATGCACATAGTTCTAATCAGAGCACTTTATTATAAAGCCAATTATATAAAAGTTGTGGGATGAAGGATTACTCGGAGTGAGTTCTTTGTGATTTGTTTGTTAATTGGCCAAGTTGCAGTCATACTTATTTGAAACTGTTTACACGTGCAACAGCGAGCCAAACGTAGCGCAGTTAGAATGACGCAATGAGAGTGCGTAATAAAGGTATAAATTAACTAGTCGTGCCGTAACACCGCTGACTAACATCCTGACAAAAAATTCAGATAGAAACGCCTAAATGGCAACAGGACTCCAAAGGGACCACAGGAGACCAGGGATTAGTTCGCTGCTCGCCTTGGTGATCGAAGCAAAGAGGTAGCCAATAGCTACGAGGGTGCTGTCTGAGGAAGCTGGACTTAAGAACGTTAGAAAGTTGTGACAAAGAAAGAATAGAAACAGAGACAATAATAAAACCAAATACCTTGTATTTTTGAAGAAAGAAAACGAAAAGATAAGTTAAAACATTCGGACGTGACAGTCCAATTAAGTACGCCGAAGCTGTGTTTAGTATGAATAACTCAAACTCCCGACAAATACAATTGACACTCCACGGGAGGTAAATGTCACCGCGAAATCCCAACTGATACAAGGAACACGGATCAAATAGAGAAATTACTCGTAACATTATAGCAGCACCCAATGTAACTTGTATGTACGAAGCGAGCGCAACCAGGTAAATTCAATTAGTTTATACCTCAATTAAAATTCGAAAACCACACTTCGTTGGTCGAGAACATTTTTACAAAAAGATAGCAACAAGGCTACAACTAAAACAAGCCGTGGCAATATAACACTCACCCTTGCTTTAAATGAGTTTACACCTAAACATACCTATAAGTGAATAGTCGTTTACTTTCATGTATTATTAACAACTGTCTCCCAACATAACAATAGGTGGATAGGCCTACTTAAAAGCACCCCTTTTACACCAACTTACCTGGCCGTACCCGATCACTTCTAACTCTGACTGGTTAGTTAAAACAAAAAGGCGCAGATTTTAAAAGCGCTAAAAAGCCGTTAAAAACAAAGCATTGGCACAAAGCTAGAGCTAAACTGAAAAAACTTAAATTTAGTCGTGATTGGTTATTACAAAACCGTTTTCTCCTAATTTTCATCGCGATGAACGGACTATTTCTTGATGCTACTGAAAGTCTCACACCGTAATTTTTAGGGAGTTATTATAACTCCAAAAATGGAGTAAAAATTTTAGGTACAGGATAACCCCTTTTTTGGGGTTATTTTAACTCCTAATTTAACTCCGAATTTGGGGTCATTTTTACTCCTGAAAAAGAGTTCTTTTTACTCCCAGTCTTGGAGTTAAAATTACTCCGAAATGGGGTTACTTGTACTCCTTACAGGGGTTGTTTTTACTCTTTTTGGAGTTAATTTAACTCTGAAAGTGGAGTAAAAATTTTAGGTACAGGATAACTCCTTTTTTGGGGTTATTTTAACTCCTCAATATCTGGGGTCACTTTTACTCCTGAAAAAGAGTTCTTTAAACTCCTTTTTGGAGTTAAAACAACTCCACGAAAAATAACTCCACTGTAAGGAGTTAAATTAGCCCCACTAGAGGAGTTATTATAACTCCCTGAAAATTACAGTGCAGTGTTTAGTTAGCTTGTTGTGGTGTTTTACGCTTCGTAAACCTTCGTAAACTATTAATCTATCGTACCTCATTGACTTAAACTTGCCTCTGACCTATGAACTCTCTCATTCATCTTTTTGTGTTCTTGTTTAATAAACAAAAAGGCTGAAGTCCTCTTTACAAAGAAACAAGAGACTATTATACCGTTTCAAAATACAGTTTTATAGAAAAATAAATAAAATAATGTTAATCTGCGAAGCTTAACGAATTGATTCTTTCTATTTATAAGGATAAAATATATTATAGAGGTCTATCGGGCATCGTTTGTTTCTTGAAAAATCTTACACTGGGACCATCTTTGTGCAAATAAAACCATTTCGATGTTCTATGTTGCCTTAGTGTCCTGTTTTGAGAGGCCAGTAATATCTATATTAGTACGATGGAAGACAGAATCTAACGAGAATAAAGAACGGGTCTTAATTTTATCCCTTAATAACTACTCATGAGCACTTCAGGAAGGTACATTAACAACATTAGGTGTGTTATCAGATGGGATTATCAAACGTTTGTCACAGCCAGTCGTACGCTGTACTACAACATTTGAGGATGCAAGATTTTTTCTATGATCATTATTAGAGCGCGTTCACAATTTATGGGAGAAATTAAGGCAGGAGTGACTAAGCAGGTGTGATGTGATTATCCAATTCCACATTGTGGCATTAAAAATATGAGGGTTCTTTGACGGAGTCACGGTTAGCTCACTAGCAAGAGCGTGAGGATTCGGGGACTCTAACAAAACTTGGATGCTTTTCTTCTTTTAATGACTGTCAGCAACACACTCGAGCACTTTAACCTCTTCAACAGCTCAACTACTATACTACAGCTCAACAACAACGTACTGCACCAAATTTTTGTCAACTTATATAATTTAAACGTAGGTACGTTCACGCTTGCTGACCACAAGAGTAACGCCAACGCCCTTCTTAGTGATTTATGCGAATTTCCTGTTGATCACAAACATGGGTGAAAACAAAGTCACAAGGTTGTACAATTCAAGAACTAGGACAGCAGTAAAAAGCTTTACAACCAAACCGACGAGGCGGCTCGACCTTAAACCTAAACAGGAACTCCGATGTGGGTAATATAACAATCAAGGTCAACTATAACCCCAAACGTACTCACTTCTAGGGCTGACAATCAGACTTAATTTAACCACAAGATAAATGATGACACATATAGACAAACCCAATAAAAAAATAATTACAGTCAAAAAACCTGTTAACACAAATGTGGATTAACCTTGTTCTTCAAACCTAAACATAACGAAACCCTACGCACGAGCGCGAGCTAGGGAACAAAAAAAACTATCGGCAAAATCCTCATGATAAAAATGACTTTTAAAACAAACACAAAACTACTTCACAACAAATATGTCGAGATTCTAACCACCTCGCGGATGCCGATCAATTGTGTTTTTAGACGGTTAACATTTCAGCCATACAACTAACAGCTTACTGGGCAGTTCTGACGCGAGTGTCTGTGATCAATTGTCGGGCGCTTGCAAGGCTGGCGTAAAGCCCATATCTGGCTGTTGCTGGTTCAAAGACGAAGGGGAGACCCCTAAAATGACTCTCCTTTAGCGATATCCTCTAACATATCTTATTTAATGGAGGCACGCTACTTGACTATACATGCTTTTTTTTTCCATTAACCCTTTTCTTTTACTTATGTTGTCTATACAAATTCCCGTCTTTCTATTCATGTTCGAGAAACAACAGTTTTCCACGCATTCATTTCCTCCCCAGCTTCTTGAATTTTCTTAACAAGAGAAAGGAATAAACTTAAGAGGCATAACTTCTTCTTTTTTTTTTCTAAATTTGAAAACGAGATAGCCACGAATTGGTAATGTTTAATTTTAGGACTAAAGACAAGGTCTAAGAAGTTTACTACTTACTGGGAAGATTTAAAATAAAACGGCGTTCTGTTGATACAAGTATTTGCCTGAACATTCTTCGTGCCTTTTTGCTTCGTTATTAATTATTATTATTATTATTATTATTATGTACACTTGTACTCTTTTTGCGCAAGTTTTCTGCAATCACTAATGACATGGGTAACACCTTCACCTCTCTCGTGACACATTAAACACAATGGAGATTCCACACTCTTGTCCGTATTAAAGTTTGCATAATTCGTCCTCAAAGCTTGTTCTTGGGCCGCACAGATGAGAGCTTCAGTGCTGGATTTTAGGTCAGTTTTTTTTTTAGCCAGGTCCATGTCATCACCCTTTTCTTCCAGCTGCCTCAGAAACTGATCATTTATTTTATTCACGTCTCCATGATTTCACTTCTTCTACTGCTTCCTTTTAAATTTCTCTGATTTACAGCAGCTTCTACACCTGCCACTCCCGATGCTTTCACTTTCTCCATCAACTTCCTTCCATTACTGTTCCCAAAGTACCACACACTGTTCTCGTTGCTCGGGATACATCTTTCGCAACTTACTAAACCCCGTCAGCTTTTTCCTCTTGAGATGTAAAGCCTTTTAATTAATATCACTCTTAGGGTGAGGTGCACCATGCATGGTCATCAACTTTCGAGTTTTTCTGTCCAATTACTTCAGCTCCTCTGTTGTTCACTTTAAAGCTCCTGTTCCGTACCACAGCACAGCAACTGCCCATATATGGACTGCCATGATCTTGTTTCCCCCATGAAGTTTTGAGCTCTGAATCAGCTTGAGGCGTCTCTTATATAATTCCTTCTTGAGCTGTTGTTTTATTTCTTCATCGCTTTAATACTTTATTTAGATCTAGAATCCTGAGGTGTCTGTATCCACCTTTTCCCACTTCATTTATTATTTTCCTGTTGGGTAGCTAAGTCTTTCACATCCAACCACCTTAGCTCCAAAACCAACACCCCGCATTTTTGAAGACCCATTCTCAAGCTTATTAATAATTCATAAAGAAAATTCAAAGGAAATTAATGTTTAATGAGTGTTTGGATATCAGATGAAAAACTGCTCATTTTTGCTTCCTTAATTTCTCCTTCAAAAATGATTTTGTTTGAGAAGAAATATCAAACATTCGATACAGTGTTTCATCACCAGATGAAACACCTCGAAGTTCGTCAAAAATACTCCGCTGCGCGTCGTATTTTCAACTCTCTTCTCGGTGTTCAGCATCTGGTGATGAAACACTGCATCTCATGTTTGATATATTACTCCAAGTCCTTACTCATTGTATGCACAGTATTCACAAGGGATTCCATTTGACTCTCCCTTTTCCCAAACAGCTTTAAATCATCCATAAATAACTGGTGATTTAATCATTGTATTTCCTATGATGTAGCCTTTATTCAGTTCTCTCAGTAAAGGGTCAGCGGTAGTGTACATTACAAACAGTAGTGGTGGCAAACTATCAGCTTGAAAGATGCCTCTTCGAATTTTAACTTTCTCTAATCTCACCCGATGATATTAAATTTGTCCAGTCTAACCTTGCATGCTTTCCATTGTAAACACTCTGATGCATATTGTCGGCAATTTTTTAAGAGGTCTGGGCACTCTATTATTCAACTGTGTGGAACCAGGTCGAAAGCTTTCCCGTAATCCACCCATGCCATTGATAAGTTTTTGTCTCTTCTTTCGGCCTTGTAGAATCATCTTATAACTCAACAGATGATCTTTTGCCCTCTAACTTCCTTTGCGGCATCCCCTTTGCTCTTCTGGCAGAAAATTATTTTTAATGAGGAAGTTGTACGTGCTTTCCGAAACCAGCCCGCCTGTAGGCAGATTCCGCATAAAGGGTAGACATGATATATTGGACGATAATTGTCTACCCCATTCCCAGGGTCTTTAAACACAACATTTTTTTTTTTGCCCAGCGTCATCCACTCTGCGATCACCTTCCTCCCATTCAGAACATCGTCAAGCTGTTCTGCAATTCGGTCATGAAGGGAGGTCAGCTTCTTTAACCAGAATCCTTGAACGCTGTTTGCTTTGTGCTCTTATCATTTCTTCCGTGATAGTCACTTTGTCTTGCTTGACAATTCCGTTCTTTGTTCACAGTTCCTCCTTTATTCAACCTTTATTTAAAAATTCCTAGTCTTGCAAAAAGAGTGCCATTGCGCAAGACGTCTAGCTTAACATATAAAATTAAGTGTATAATAATGATAGTAAGTAGGTTGAGTACGGTCCGGGTGTACGTAGTCGAAAAGGACTGCTGTTATTGACAGTGACTGGCGTTTCGACAGCCTTTGCCCTAGTCATCTTCAGAGTCAAAGCGATTTGTATCACGTCAGTTGATGGTATTGGTCGTCAGCTGGATGTTATTGGCCGTGTGTCAGTTTAGCCGTGATGTTATTGGCAATGCATATGAAGACTCGTAACTCGTCAGTTAGGCTTTGACAGCTTTTGCTCGCAAAAGTGGCATAATATTCTACTTAGCAATGTTCGTTTATTTCTAACATTATGCCATTTATTAGTCTCTTTTATTTTGAATTACGCTAGTCAAAAATGCAGAAATACTGATAGCTTCTACTGTGTACAAGTAAATGGCAAACCCGTTCACCCTATTTACATCTAGAAACTTTAACTATAAAAAATTGCGATAAAACATTTCTTAATAACATTTTAAGATTTAAAAAATTGCTAAAAAGCGACGACGTTTCGACGTTAGCTGAACGTCATTATCAAGTCAAAATAAGTTAGTGATTTTTGGTCTATAAAAACTAAAAAAAAAAACAACAATAGCTGATTAAAAAATTGTAACGTGAGAAAATATTAAACAAAGAGTTTCGCACGTATGGAGTCCATCTGAATATTTAAATTGGGCTTAAGCTTCTTGATGAAGAGCATTTCAAATACTAAACAATCAAATTTGCTCTGGCACTTTCTTAAAACCGTGAATTGGCTTTCTCTCAAAAGGTTGTTGTTACCGTGAGCTTCTAAGAAATGTCTACCGATTGCCGAATTTTTGTGCTCAGCAATGCGTTGATGAAGGTGTCGGGCTGTGTACCCGACATAATCTGCATCGCACAGATCACATGAAAATTGGTAAACAACACACTGCTTATTAACAATTGACGGCTTGATTTCTTTGGGTCTAAGGTCTTGCCCCAATTTCTTGCTCACGAAAACTGGTTGCAAAGTGGGAAACTTTGAGAGTGCAAAATTCATTGTCTGACAACTATTAACAACCAGCACGCGGATGCCATCTTTAGTTGGTTAACTGAATTAGTTATGGGCATGCATTGAGTTCTGTGCAAACAGTCGTGAGTCACTTCCTGAAGAGAAAAAATTAATTTCGTTAATTACGTCAATTTGCCTGTAAGATTGAGCTCGGCTCGGTTGCATGATCAATAAATGACCATTTTGTACTGCAAAACTAGATAAAAGGGCAAATATGCCAGTAGACGAGTGCTATTTTTCGGAAAATAGGTGAGAATAATGCTTGTGATGACAAATTATGCCAAAAATTATGCTAGCACAATCTTTCAAAGCCTATAATAGCAGCTAGCTTACTTAAAGAAACTAGTGCCTTGAGAAGCCGAAGTCATGCAGCTATCCTTGAATTGGGCGCTGAGCTATTTACTAAATGCTTTGTTTTAAACTTTTTACTTGACGAATGCCAACTTTGAAAGCAGGTTGATGCACAGTATTGTGCAAAAGAAATGAAAGCTGATGTCGCCGAAATCTGCGAATTTCGGCGAACAAATTGTGAACTTTCCATTCAGACGAAAAAGTGGCTAAATCTTGGTGCATCTATTGTTCTAACGTCGACGAAATTTCGCATGCTTGATGATGAACCGAAACGAAATTTCGCAGGTGACTTCAACTGCGCTCTTTCTGAAAATGACAAAAAAGGTGGAAATCCAGTTTGGAAAAAATCCATAGTAATTAAAGAAGTTCAGCATCTTGCGAACCTCTATAATTTAACAGACATTTGGCGCGATCGCAATCCGAACGACAACTGCTTCACTTGGAGAAACAAATCGCTAAAAATCCAATGCCGACTAGACTTCTTTTTAATATCAAAAGAACTCAGCAGTGACACACATGCTTGCAATATAATTAACGCCCCTGAAACTGATCACTTTGTTGTCACTTTACATCTTAAGACAGAAGATTTATTGCAACCTAAAGCTCCTTTTTTTTTTTTGTATTTTATTTATTTATTTTCTTTTTACAGGTATAGTACAAACAACATACAGATCGAAACATACAAACATTACAAAAATTTACAACAACTACCTTAATTACAAAAAAAAATAAAGAAAATAGAATAAATAAATAAAAAACTACACTGCACTACACTACAAGGCTTACATAACTTATTCAACTTGAACTTAAAATACAGAGTAATACAGGGAGTATTAGAAAAACGAAGTTTGGATAACAGCTACTGTTGTATTAATGGGAGTAACGGCTTCCATTTTTTATCATGGAAATGGATTTTGTTGTTTCTTTTCGCGATAAAACGTTCGGTTTGAAACGTTTTTTTAAATTTATCGACTAACAGTCTTACACATAAACAGCCCTTATTTAACTTACAGCGGTAAATAAAATATTTGCTTTCAAGAATGATGTAATTGACTAGCATGCTTATATTATCTGTATCTAAGATCCCAAAAAGGACATTCATGATATCAAACCTAATAGTTATATTAAAAGAATCAAGTACAGACTTTAAATCATTCCAAAACATGCTTACTTTTGTACAATGGAAAAAGAGATGTTCTATGGTCTCCAACTCTTTTTCACAAAAATCGCACAAGGGAGAATCTACTTTTTTGAACTTAAACAGCATCTTGTTCGTGTATAAGATCCTGTTTAATATTTTATATTGGAATTCTCTTAATTTAGTATCCAATGTTGTTTTGAAGGGCAGTAGATATATCTTTTCCCAGTCCAACTGAAATGTGTGTGTGCTGAAAGCTTCGTTATATTTTTTTTGCGCTGTTGGTATACTGGATATCTTAGAAACAAAACTGTCATATAATGACTTGGATTTAAGATTTTGGAAATTGACTTTTTTCCCTTCAATACGTAACTTGAAATCAGTTTGGATTAGATCATGAGTTTTTGAAGAGATAGAGTTTTTATTGGTTTTTAATATTTTGCGCCATTCTTCAGGAAAAGCATTGAAGAGACTGAAAAGTAGAAAATGTTCAACTGGTGAGAGAGTTGAATATAATGGTTCCTTGTTCGACTTGAACCCTCCCCACGTGTCGTAGAGGTCTCCAATTTTTACAATTCCAAGATCAATCAGCCTACTGTTATAGACTGACTTCGATCCAATGCAAATGAACTGGTTGTTCCATATGACCTGATTTGCTATTTCAGAGGATGAGGAGGGGTTGTCTTCATTTAAAAGGGGCCACGCCACAATGCATTTTCCCCCTACTTTCTTAAGATAAAAATCCAGAAAAAACTTCCAGCCAGCGGGATCAATGGAGAGATATCTCTTAATACAAATTATTCTTTGGGCAGAGATCATTGACTCAATGTTGGGCATTTTCAAGCCTTCTTTATCAATAGGGTTAATAAAAGCTCTGCGCTTTACTTTATCTTTTCCCTTCCAAACAAAGGAATATAGCAAAGTATTTATTTTTTTGATAAACTCTTTTTTATTTGAAATGAGAACAAGCCTGTATAAAATCTTTGGTATGGCGAAAGACTTGATTACTTGAATTTTTCCAAGTAGTGTAAGACCTCTCCAGCTCCAGCCCTTCAGCAATCCCCTCAGAGATTTCTCGATTGATTCAAAGTTAAGCTTATAAAACAGTGCGTGATTAAAGGTGAAATGAACCCCTAGGATCTTTATGGCCTTACTTATTTCATTAACACCTAGTTCTGAGCTGTTTACTTCCATATTTCCTAGTAGAAGAATTTCCGTTTTGTCGTGATTGACCTTCAGTCCGGAGTATGTACTAAACAGATCGATAGTATCAAAAAGGGTGCGATGCGAAAATTTGTCCCTAACAAATGATGTCATATCATCAGCGAATATAACTAATTTGATTTCGGAACCATCCACCTCAATACCCTTAATTTGATCATTATTACGTATGGATAATGCCAATAATTCAAGTACTATTATGAAAAGAGATGGCGAGAGTGGGTCGCCCTGGCGAACACCCCGTTTAACATTGAAAGAGGGGGTGGAAAAACCATTATTGAAAACACAACTTGATATATTATTATAAAACGTCTTGATCCACCCCAAGAAGGATTCTCCAAAGCCAAAGAACTCTAGCGATTTGTGGAGGAAGTTCCAATTTAGAGAATCGAAGGCTTTCTCAAAATCAATTGCAGTCATTATACCTTGGTAGTCTCGCCTTTTAGTAAATTCCAACACATCGGTTATCGTACGAGTTGCATCAAAAATTGTTCGTCCTTTTACAAAGGCATTCTGGTCATAATGGATAATATGTGGTAGGACATTTTCTAGCCTTTTAGCGATAGCTTTTGAGCCAATTTTAACATCAACATTTACCAGAGAAATCGGTCTCCAGTTTTTTATCCATCTCCTATCTTTGTCCTTTTTCTCAATTAAAGTTATTACGGCTTGCTTTTGCGAATGTGATAATTCTCCATGAGAATACGCATAATTTAATGAGTCCACTAGAAATGTTCCGATTTCTGACCAGAAGAACTTGTAAAATTCTATAGTGAGCCCATCGTTTCCAGGAGTTTTATCGTTACTAAAGGTAGACAGAACCTTGAAACATTCGGAATATGTTAATTGACCCTCGCACGTTTCCCGCATTGAGTCGGTTAACTTAGGAGATGAGAGGGTATCTTCCAGAAAAGGACAAATCGAATAGTCAGTTTGTATTCCCGACTTTTCGTCATAAAGTTCAGAATAAAAACTTTGAATTTCAGTCATAATAGTGTCCGGAACAGTAGTCTCTTCTCCATTTGCTCGAATAAGTTTTCGTATGCAGCTTTTTTTCTTATTTCTGTTTTCCAGATTTAGAAAATACTTGTTGTTTCTTTCCCCTTGTTCAAACCATGTAGCGCGGGAACGAATGATTGAGCCTCTTACAAGGTAATCATACTCTTGTTCGTATTCTGTTTTGACCGATTCGAGGTTGGCAAGGTTTTCTTGCGTCGGTGATTCTGCTATTTTTTCCTCACACATTTTAAGCCTGTTTTCAATTGTTTGAATTCTATTTCTCCTTTCTTTAGCTTTCAGTTTGCTATACGATATACTTTCCCCGCGAATTTTGTATTTCATCCAGTCCCATTTAATTCTCGAATCATCGCAAAAATTAATTTCGTCTATCCACTTAGGAAAGCTCTCGCGTAAACGCTCAACGAAAAAAGCGTCATCCAAGAGACTGTTATTGAACTTCCAAAAAGATGGGCCACGCTGCTGATCATTTAGACTGTCAATTTCTAAAGTTATTGCATGGTGATCCGTTCTTATAGCTGTCACTATGTCGACTTTAGCTACGTCATCTTGTAATAGGTCGCTAATGAGCCAATAATCAAGGCGTCTTTGAATAATTGGGCTTTTTTGTCTCCAAGAAAATTTCTTGCTATTAGGATTACGGATTCTCCAGATGTCAACTAAATCATAATTCAGCATAATGTCCTCCACACACTTAACTGAGTCTTTTAACACAGGGTTTCCACCCGAACAATCTAGGTCTGGGTCCATAGTTACGTTCCAATCCCCTCCTAAAGCTCCTGGTTTTTGGAAATTTAATAATTCTCTATTAGACGACGAAGACTTCACTTCCGCAATCCGTGAAAGTCTACCGGATTTCTAAGATAAATATGCTGACCTGGATGACTTAGGTCTAAAATGGGACTTAATTAAAATGGAAATTCGCGGATTCACAATCAAGTATTCAAAAATCAAAGCTAAGAACAAGAGGAATGAAGAGGCTGCCCTTCAAAATAAAGTTAATGAACTTATGCAAAAGTGTGAACAAAACCCTAGCGACAAAAGAATATTGAACGAGCTTTACGCGACAAAATTGCGCCTTCAAACGATCATGCGACAAAAAACAAAAGGCGCCATTTTTAGGAGCAAGGCTCGGTGGCATGAGTTTGGTGAGCGAAACTCCAAATACTTCTTCAACCTGGAAAAACGAAATCATTTTTAAAAAACAGTCACAAGGCTCAAACTTCGTAACAATCAGGTAACTAGTGATCAGTTTGAGATACTACAAGAACAAAAAACTTTTTTTGAAACTCTTTACAAGTCGCAAAATTCCCAGGATAATCTGCCTGAATCTGATTTATTCAATTTAGAGAATATTGATCCGCTAGATGAAAACGAACAAATACTGTGTGAAGGCATGATTTCAAAAGAAGAATGCTTAACTGCCTTAAAAGAGTTTAAAAACAATAAAACGCCAGGAACTGATGGTTTTTCTGCAGAATTCTACAAATTCTTCTGGAGTGACCTTGGCACTGAGATGACTGCCAGTTTTAATTATGCTTTCCAAAAAGGTTCACTATCTATCACCCAAAAGCGCGGAATTATTTCACTCATCCGCAAAAAGAACAAAGACAAAACTTTACTTGAAAACCTGCGACCCATATCTCTACTAAACGTTGATTACAAAATTCTGACAAAATCTATTGCAAAAAGACTAGAAAAAGTCCTTCCTAAAATCATAAACTCTGACCAAACTGGTTACATTAAAGGACGCTTTATCGGTGAAAACGTTAGACTAATTCAAGATGTAATGTCTCACACTAAGCAGGAAGAAAAACCCGGTAATGCCATATTTCTTGACTTTCGAAAAGCGTTTGATACAATAGAATGGAACTACTTAAGACCCGCTTTACAAACGTTTAATTTTGGCCCTGACATACTCAACTGGTTTCAAGTTATTTACAACCAAGCATCGAGCTGTGTACTGCACAATGGTCATGCATCGGACTTCTTCCTTCTCGAGCGAGGTGTGCGACAAGGTTGCCCACTGTCTGGCCTCCTTTTCGTCGTTGGAATCGAACTCTTAGCTAGAGTACTTAAGAAAGACCATTCTATTAAAGGCATCCAAGTCGGTCAGAAGGAAATTAAGATAACTCAATACGCAGACGATACCACCGTTTTGGTGCGAGATCTTGATTCTGTCACACAATTAATTACTAAAACATTTAGACAAATTCAAGCAGATCAGTGGTCTCGAAATTAACACAAACAAAACCGAAGCGTTGTGGTTAGGATGTTGGAGGTCGCGCAAAGACAAGCCGTTTGGTTTTAAATGGCCCCAACCAGTCTATGCCCTTGGTATACACTTTTCCTATGACTTAAAGCAAGCCAACACCCTTAATTTTGAAGAAAAGGTTTGTTCTTTAGAAAAAAACACTGAATAACTGGAAAAAAAAGAAAGCTAACTTTAATTGGCAAAGTCAATATTGTCAAGACATTAGGTTTGTCGAAACTCATATATTGCAGTTCGTTACTGACCGTATCTAAATCCCTTATAGACAGAATTAATAAGATTATTTTCAGCTTCATTTGGGAGGGTAAGCCTCCCAAAATTAAGAAAAAGACTATCATTGGTGAAAAACACTGTGGGGGCCTAAAAATGATTGACTTTGAAATCATGGAGCGGTCGCTAAAGATTGCTTGGATAAAGCGTATTGTTGAATCAAGTAATGCATCGTGGAAAAAAATCCCAAATCAAGCTCTTAACCAATACGGAGGTCTAGAGTTCCTCATATGCGACTACGATCCTAAGCTACTCAACTTGGAGAACCTCCCGGAGTTTTACCACACCATTTTAAATTACTGGCATGACTTCAGAAGACTAACCTGTGACAAGCAAATTTCCATAAAAAAACAAATAATTTGGAATAACCGTATCATATGTATTGATGGAAAACCGATTTATATTAAATCCTGGTGTACAAGTGGAATTCGTTGCATCGAAGACCTTCTAAATGTTAACCTTAAATTTCTTACCTTATCAGAAATGAAAGAGAAATATAACTTTGAATTTCCTTTTACCACTTATTACGGCCTTTTAAGAGCCATCCCAACTGAATGGAAAAGTGCACTACGAGTCAAAGCAGGCGTGCATGATGAATCTGAAAAGTGCGAAACATCCTTGAAGCTTTTTTCCACAAAAGAAGCCTATTCTTCCATACTTGATAAAAGCTTCTCAGTACCCACTGCTGAAGGCAGAATTCTAGATCATGGGTTCACCAAAGAGGAAATTCCTTACATCTACATCCTCCCGTTCAAAATCTTGAAAGACGCAAAACTGATCATGTTCCAAGTCAAACTTATTCACAACATTTTACCTACCCAATCTAGCCTCTTCCGCTCGCGCATAACTTATACTGATGTTTGTCCTTTATGCAACCTTGAATGTCAATCTCTAAAACATATGTTAATTATCTGTAGTGTATCCTCTTCGTTTTGGACTTGTTTTTCTAACTGGTAGCACGAAAAATTTAATCACAAACTGACTTTATCTGAAAGCACTATTCTATATGGCTGGCACAAAGAGTCAAATAACTTGGAAGTGGTTAATTACTGTTTGATTGTCGCCAAATATAATTTTTTGCTACAAGCGTACGCAACGGCGTCCTGGACTTTGACAGTTTTCTACTGCGTCTCAACAACAAAATTGATATTCTTCGCACCATAGCTTTTAGATCTAACCGCTTATCGCAATTCAAAAAAACATGGGACAAACTTCTTTAGATACGTGAATGCTAGAGTCATTTCCTTCAAGCTACACTTTACTGCTATACGGTTTCACTCATCAGGTTTGCGTCTTTTTCCTTTTAATTTAGTTTGTTTGTTTGTTTTTTGTTTTTTTTTTCCTTTACAAATTTAGTTTGTTTTTTGCCATATAGATATATATATTATTTTTCATAGTTAAAATAACAAGTATTTGTAATTAATTTTTTTTTGTCAATAAAAAAAGAACAAAACAAAAAACAAAAACAAAAAATTTCGCTGCATGAGACGAAATTTAGTCTCTTCGTTTGGTCGAATCGGAACGAAATTCCGTTTAGTCAAGGCGATTTTTCGTCTGGCGAAAAGAATTTTGGTCTTTCAAAAATTCTTAAATACTATAGAATACAGCTGTAATCATCATGCAGCTCATTGCTAAAGTACATGTATGCGCGATCCTAATTAATTTCCTGTGATTTATGAAAAAAAAAAAAAGATCGCAACGATTGCTACAATCGTTGTGGAGATCGAAAATTTAAAACAAAACGGCGCTTTTTATAAATCAAATAGTATTTTTTAGTTTTCAACATAATTTTGTTTTACTTAGAGGATGATTACATGGCAACGGGCTGAGATTTCAGCCCGGGTTCTGAAAGAAATCCTCATGAAATGAAAGTGGCGATTACATGGAGAAGGTTTCAGCCAGGGCTGAAAATCTTATCCCGGTTTCTGAAACCGAGCTAGCATTTTTAGCCCGAGCAAACGGCCAGGAAAAATCCGCAAAAAGTCCATGTATTGGAAACGGAATGTCAGCCCGGCCTGTAAAGGCAACGTGAGCATACGCAACGAGGTTGTTTATTTTTTTCAGCCCTGTTGAAATTTGTCATGAAATCGCCACAATAATTCAGGCCTGCCCCACCGGTCTAAAATTCGCCATTTTATCACCCTCTTGTCGCCCCATGTAAGGCAATCCGGATTCCGGAATCCAGGAATTTTTTGCTTGTGGAATCCGGAATCCTGGGCTTTGGAATCCGGAATCCAGCACTAGGGATCCGGAATCCTACTAAAGATTGGAATCCAGAATCAAACTTACTAAAGATCCACTCCTGACTGGATTGAGCTACTCGCTCGAAAGAAAAACCATCTATGGAAAGCCTCCCCAGGGTGTATGCCTCAACGTGATGACATACAGTGTAATATCGGCATATCTGGTGTCAAAACCATAGTTGACGAGCTCCATATGAAAGGTCAAGGTCACGGTCAGCGAGGGAACCCTTGCTTCTGAGCGGCTGACAGGATCACAAAATTGGGGGGTTTTCGAGGGAATACAGCGCAGCCTTTTTAAGGTATAAATTGGATTGTTGTGAATAACTTCAACCTCTGGCTGTGTTTGATTCTCTGTTGTTCACTCGCTTCGTTGACCTTAAAAAATCAAAAGCGATTTGACCTGGCATAGGACCGGAAAAGGTGCACCTGAGGTGAACCTTTTCTTGAACCTTCCTGGTCCTCTCCTGGTCCTCCTGGTTCACAATTGAAAATAAACGTCCACTTTCAACATTTTACCAAAAAAGAAAAAAAGAAATTCACAGTCTGCTAGTCCCTAATTTGGTCCTAGTAGTTTCGGTCAGAACAGTTTCATGGTTTCGATAATCTTTATTTGAGAAATAAGCTAGGTACTGTCAGAACCCGTACCAATCAGCTGTCACTAAAGTAATCACGTGCAAGGCCGCGGTGGGTGCCTTTTTCGTTCATCCAAAGCATTCAAGTGAAATCTCGCCACCTCATCGATGAGACGAGCCTTTTGAAGTTTGTTGTCTGTTGGATTTTTCTTTTCTACTTTATTAAAAAAGAAAAAAAACGTTATGGGAAAGCACAGGCAAAAACAAAAGGCTGACAGAGAAAGGTAAGTGTAATACTGCGTTGTGAATTTTTATACCAATTTTTAGCTGACTGATAGATCTAAACGTGCCAAAGGCAAAGCTGCATGATTTTTCGTTTGTGTCGATCTGTGGACTGTAACGTGGCGGTAAGCAAGTAACAAACATGAACGAAAAATTGATTTTTTTCCTCAATCATAATTGAATGTAATATGAAGTTTACGTCGTCCGTAGAGAAAATATCGTATAAATGAGCGCTATATGGTTGTAAAACACTTTAAACTAGCCAACGCGTCAGAAACGCTTAATAAGTCTCTCTTTATCTCTCAGTCATCTCAGACTCGGTCGAGGAACAGACGGATTTTTCATGTTTTCTTTCTACAGTTGTGCTCCTGAATAGGCCTCGTTCACATTAAGGTCGCTTTTGGAAATTAGACCGATCTGAGATCGGCTTAGTCCGTAACTTTTTTTTTGTTGGAAATGGATCATAGAGACCCCAGACCATCTCAGAGACCCAGATCTCTTATTGGCGAAGCCGAAGGCGAGATCTGGTCAAATCCGATTATTGCCTGTCAGGAATGTGACAGGCGATGAAAGAGCGCATGCTCGAAATAAATCCTCAATTTTCGACGTCTTAAACAACGAATTTGATAGAGCCGTGAAGTTTTCTTTCTAACAAAACGTGGTTATAGGCACATCCTAAGTATGAACCAACTATTTTTTTGTTGTTTGTGTTCTTTTTAACATCAAATTCAACGCGACAGTTAGTTTGAATTTCATTATCATTGCTCGCGCTAAAACCTCAAAGCAGTGCGCGTCAACTTCTACGCGAGAATTTTTTACCCTCTTCAAAAGTCTTTATTGATACGGAGAGAGAGGTTTAAAAAGTCTTAAAGGATAAGAAAAAAATTGTTTTCCAAGTTTTATTGAGACGGAAAATTACTCTTTAGTGAACGGAACCAAAGACTTTAATTTGCAAAGAATGAATTGCACACGCCACAGCGTATTTTTATTTGGCCAGTTACTAATAAAACCGGAAACCAGGCAAAAAGAGACAAAACGACCTAAACGATCCACAACGATCAAAAATAATCGACAAAAGATCCACAACGACCCAAAACAAGCCAAAACAAGTTCCACCTTCCTAGGAACATCGGTTAAAATTGATTTATTAATAAATATTTCACTGCGTTTTCATACCCGGAGCGTAGGATGATCTGTATGGTCTTTTTATGCAAAAAGGGGTTCTTAGTGGTTCGTCACGGGAACGCGTGACGAACCCCTAAGAACGTCTGCGTGGGAGGCTAGTAATTTTGTAAATCGAAAAAGAAAACAAACTTGTTATGCCTTGCCTCTATGGCAAGATTCGAACACGAAAACAAAGTGCGAAGAAAATAATTAAAACCGGAAAAAAAATGGAATCCACCTCTTTATGGAATCCGGAATCCACTGTGCTGGAATCCGGAATCCAGTACCCGGGATCCGGAATCCACAGCATGGAATCCGGAATCCAAGACTGTCCTGGATTCCCTTACATGGGGCGACTCTTGATATTGTTCTCCTTTGCATGTTGATACACTTTTTAATGCTACTAAATGTAATATAAATAAAGAAATAAACATTTATGTATAAGGTTTTCACCGTTCTTAATTCGGTTACCGCTCGCGGCTACTATACGCTGATTTAAAAAAAAATCGTTAAAACTAGTGTATGTGGTGTGGTGTGAGGTTTCATTAATTACATGTAATTAAATTTTCATCGCCCTTCGTCGTAGCCTAGACGTGGCAAAAAGACAAAGCGAGCAGTTGCCAGACCCAAAAGATCGAGGCATTGGCCCTATTCAGACTAGAGACGGATTATTCCGTTGGATAATTCGCGTCAGACGGATAATGCGTCTTAATTTGAAAATGGAGGGGTCTCAATTTTAGATGGACAATCCGCCTGACTTTATCCATTTTTTTTTCCTTCAATTTTGATGGATTTTGAAGAGACAGATAATCCGTCTCTAGTAGTGTGAAAAAGGCCATTTAAAACAAATGCTTTCACCGGCGCATGTGAAATGTATCCGCGTCACATTTTAACAAGTAATTATCGAGAAGTTAGCTTTCTCGTTTGGAATTTTTTGCAATGACTTAAAACGTTGCTGTCTGCGTGAGGCGATTTAGGGCCTGTTTACATGAAGGTGGGGGACCCCAGATAGGTGAGGTAACCCCCTTAGGTGGGGTAAAAAAAATAACTCTCATTTATATGTAATCTTACAACCCCGCCATCTCGGGGTGCACTTTCTCAAGATTATTGAGTGGTTGGCAAGCACGTAAACAAGAAAAATGATGGCAAACCGCGTGTTTTGGTGATTAATGCTCTTCTACACTCGCTTGCCGCTCTTGCTGCAACCTCCAGTGCTGTGGCCTTCTATTGTTACCTTTAATAATGATGCAAAGCTACCGCCAATAGGCATAAATAGATTGTGCTTGGCAACTTTTGAGCAACTCTTTGTAGTACCAGCAACCTAGCCTTGGCAACTTTTGAGCAACAAATTGATATAGAACCGATCCAAACCATAAAAGGTCGTTTCATTTCGAAGGATTTTATTAAAACTGGTTTTATCAAAACTGATTTTATTAAAACTAAGGATATACAATAAAATGACAATAAAATAACACTTGCATTACGCCTACGAAATCTGGACAGCGGCTATCTATCTAACGGGCGCTTAAATCCAGCGGTTATTCGACTGCAACATAGAGCCTGCCGCCGGCCATCTTGGTATTTGCTGAGAGTCATTATCATGGCATCGCATGGCTTTTGGCCTCTTTTAATGATTGTAAGAATATTTAATGAAAATGTTTAAATGGCAACAAACAAACAAACACGTTTTGAGTATTCATCTAAAACAAAACGACTCTAGAGAGCAAGCAACTTTTCTAAATTTTGGTGGCAACTTTTTGATATTTGAGCAACTTTCGAGCAACTTTTGGGTATATTGTGAAGCAACTTTTCCTGAATTTAACCTAACCGCCAAAGTGAATTTTGTGCGAACTCAGTACCGCGAATCCGACCCCGGCAAGGCGGGTTACCCCACCTTGAAACGTTTACATGGCAAAATTTGACCCCGGCTGAGAGGGTTATCCGGTCTGGCAGACCGGGCTATCCGCCTTGGCTGGTCACCCCACCTATCATGTAAACGTGACCAAATTAAAATGAGCGATTATATGGACAGGCGGGTTACCCCACCTAGGCGGGTTACCTCACCTACCTGGGGTCTCCCACCTCCATGTAAACAGGCCCTTAGTCATAACACTCGTAGCAACACAAACCATGACAAACGGCAAGCATTAGACTGCAAAACAGTCCGAATTTTTGCGTATTCAAGTACGCGCGAGCAGTCAAACAAAAGGTCTGGAATTAGGGCGTGTGAGGCTCGCGCGCTTCGCGCCCGTAAGACTCTTACGCCACGCTTTACCGATTTCTTTACTGATTTTGAGAAAAAAATCGACTGTTTTGCAGTCTAGGCAAGCATAAATTATAATATTTAAAGTTCTTCAGTTGGCAAACGATTAGGCTTATTTTCGCAGTAGGAAACTTTCCATTGCCACAAAACGCGAGAAGACTCTTATGCCGTGTTTAGACTTGAGCGTTCTACCGAGGTATTGGAGTTAACTTACCTAGGTAAATATTTTGCATGTGTAAACGCCAACTGCTACCCTGGTAAACACCGCTCAAGACAATAGAAAGTAAACTAAGGTAAAAGTTCGGTTAGACTGCAAAACAGTCCGAATTTTTGCGTATTCAAGTACGCGCGAGCAGTCAAACAAAAGGTATGGAATGAGGCTGAAAACAGAGAGCGAGACTGAGGAGAGACGCTAAAAATACGGACTGTCCGTTTTGCATACGTTATATTCGTTCGAATTACCCGCTTCTCCCAGCCACGGGCAATTCCCATTGGCTAAATTTCGATGCAAGCTGTCACCAAGCTGTCAAGTAATGTTTTTTTTTTCTCTCGCCTCACACACCCTACGGGCGTGTGAGGCTCGCGCGCTTCGCGCCCGTAAGACTCTTACGCCACGCTTTACCGATTTCTTTACTGATTTTGAGGAAAAAACCGACTGTTTTGCAGTCTAAAGTTCGGTTTACCCTGCGAGCAGGCATGGTTAAGGTCGGTAACCAAGGTTTGGATGACAGATACATCCGCTTACGGTCGCATAGAATTTCACATCCTGTGGTGTCGGGATTGCGTCAGTGTTTGCGAACGTACGTCTTGATATTCTAAAGTTCTCCTTCCACCATTCTTCAACAAAATTTCCGTTTAATAGAGTTTCGAACCAGAATTGGTTTCTCGTCCACGACCACGCACGTCTAACGCGCCTTGTCTTGCGAAGGGCAATTTGTAGCAGAATTAATCGCTTTCACCTCGACCTCTTTAAGTGCTGCAAAAGTAAGAGCAGCTGCAATCTCGATTCCTGGGTTTGCTGATCAAGAACAAAGAAAATAAAACGCGAGAACTACAAGAACCACAGCTTCTTTTTTTAACGCGAGCATTTTATGCGTGGATTTAGAATTTGCCGCCAATTCGATTAGATTGTGATTGATGACAGATTTACCTTAGTTATTTGAGCCCGTATAAACACTGTACAAATGTTCCAGGGTTAAGTCAGTTAATGTTTACCTTGGTAAACGCTTGAGTGTAAACACAGCATTAGTCTATCGAGTTCCGTGAATAAACTGAACACAACCAAACACTGTCCAAGGGAAAGAAAAATAAACTGCAAAAATACATAAATACATACTTACGACGGTGATTTTTGTTAGGAACAATTGCACGTTTGTAACGTTCCGCGTCAAGTCAATCTTATGTTCGTGCTTCTTAGAGTGTATACAGACAAGAATAACTGAAAACGGGTTTAATTGTTGTCTTTGAGAGCCAAATTATTTACCCGGCACCATAAGTAAACGATGCCGCTCTTGAATTACATGAAAAGTCTCTGCTTTTTATATGTGGTCTTTATTTGACAGACTGTGACTAACAACTTGAAAAGGATAGCGTCGCAGAATTGTCTGTTGGTGACATCCGCGTTGTCCTGCAAGGGAGTGTTTACATAAGAAAACTAGCACCGGCGCGAGTTTCACACTGGGATGACTTTTTGATTTCGTATCGCGTTTACATGATGACTGGGTCATTTCATATCTTGTTATTTAAAGGTACATTTCATGTTGATAAGATACCCGTGTGGTTCAAATTCGCAAACATTACGCATGCGCAACCAGTTCCAGTGTACCGGCGGACCGATCTCACATCGAAACGGGTGGTCTTTTTCGCGTTTACGTGATACCGTTGCGAGATTACGTACCGGAATGAAATTCTCGCCCCGGTACGAGAACCGGGGTAAACTCACGCCGGGGTTACTCGCGCCGGCATGACATTTTGTGGTGGTATCGTCAACAATTATAGAGCCATGAGAGGGAACCGGAGTGAACTCGCTCTGGGGCGAAACTCGCCCCAGTGTCATGTAAACACCCCCCTGTACGAAATCTTGGAGTTCTGTTTGATCGAAATCTGAAGTTTGATGCTCAAATTACAAAAACATGTTGTGCAGGTTACTACTATTTGTACAATATAAGAAAGATCAGGAAATACTTAACGTTGGATTCAACCAGATGTTTGGTTCATACACTGGTAATGGGGCGCGTAGATTACTGTAATAGTTTACTCTACGGTCTCCCAAGAAATAATATCAATAAGCTACAGCGTGTTCAGAATATGGCTGCCAGGTTAATAACAAATACTCCGCGGTTTTGTCACATCACACCCGTACTGTGTCAGTTGCACTGGTTACCAATAGGTGTCAGGGTTAAATTCAACGTGATACTTATGACATCTAAAGCAATACACGGACTGGTTCCATATTATATACAAAGTTTTATCGAAGTCAAGGAGAAGTCCTCCTACAACCTTAGGTCAAATGATGAACTGTTACTTGCTCCACCGAAGTTCAAGTCTGAAAAGACCTTAGGCGACAGGGCTTTCCAAGTGGCTGCGCCGACTCTATGGAACAAACTTCCAAGTGCATTAAGGATGGAAACAAGCTTGAAGCCTTTTAAAGCCAAGCTGAAAACTTTACTTTTTAAAGAAGCCCATGATTTATAGTTTTAAGACTCATGAATGACTTGTCGATTAACGTTTTTAAGATGATGTCAATTACTTAGTTTCAATATATTTTCTAATCGAATCTTATAATTGCCTTTTTAATTGTATATATAGAGAGATTTATACTAAATTTTTAGGGTTTTTATTTATTTATTTATTTATTTATTATCTGTTTTTATTCTGTTTTATTTTTATTTTTTGTTACTGCGCATTAGATCATATATTTGCTATTTTGCACCTAATAAATAGTAAATTATTATTTACTATTTAGTTCTTACTAAGTCCTTTTTTAAGCACGCGTTAAACAAGGAAAGCACAGCAACAAAGAAAAAACTTGGTTGCCGAAAAAACTATTTAACCTTATTTTAATTATTTATGCAATCATCTCCCTAACAATGGTTTCGATTTCTTTTGTTTGACAGGCACTAACGCATATGCATTTGCAGGATTTCGCGCCTGTAAATGTTTGGATAATTACTACCGAACGAATCTGTTTGGGAATTGTACACCATGTGAGAAGAAACAGGGACTAAATTGTCACGATGATTTTGCGAATCTTACAGTTGGCTTTTGGTGGCGGTGGAAAGATGAGACACACTTAGAACAGTACAGAAACTTCAGTAAAAGCCTAAAGAATTTCTCCTTTACTCCTGAATTACACAAAGCAAATGATTCCGGTATTGAATACCCGTACACCATACCTCAACCGTACAGATGTCCCATGGCAGAAGCTTGTAAGGGAGGTTTAAATTCTTCATGTGAGGCTGGTTATGAAGGACCGCTATGTGCAATTTGTAGCGATGGATATCACAAACAACTGAAGAAATGTAAGCCGTGCCCAACAAAAGGATGGATGATTGGACAGCTTGCAATTATTGGGGCGTTAGTTATAATATTTGTTATACTTGTGGTGTGGGGAAGCAAGAAAAAGAGCAAAAAAGACGCTGGACGACCTTTCCTTGACAAGCTCCTCGGAAAGATTAAAGTTGTGATTGGCTTTTATCAGGTGCTGTATGGGATCATGGAGGCGTTTTCATACGTAAAATGGCCTGGAAGTCTTTCCGTTGTTGGGGAATATTCCGAGATTATTCAGATGAACATCGTTCAGATAGTTCCCCTCCACTGCATTCTTCCTGGCTTTAAATTTGACGCATTCACAAGTTTATTTGCAGTTATGGGATTTAATATTGCAGCAGCCATCGTCGCCCTTTCTAGCCTCGCCCTTGCCACTTGGATATCAACACGACGTATGTCGAATGAAGAAGAAAAAAGGAAGAAAAAGGAGCGCATTAAAGCGATCGTAAAGAGAAATCTGTTTTTCTTTCTTTACGTGACCTATCTGAACACTTGCCTAAAAACTGCTCAAGTCGTACCTCTTGCCTGCCACAGGATCTGCGTTGACGAAAAAGATGCTGAAAGCTGCGAGAAGTATTTAAAGGCCGACTACAGCATTGACTGCAAAGGAGAGAGATATAACCGATTAGTCATCGTGGGATACTGTTCCATTGTGTATGTAATTGTTCTGCCTGCTGCTGCTTTCATAGCAATTTGGAAACAAAAGAGAGCGGCGAGGAAAACTAACGAAGAAACAAGAAACGACACAAATGATTTTGAAGACCAAGGCACCGAACAATCAGGACTGCGCTTCTTACACGAAAACTACGACCCCCGTTGTTGGTATTGGGAACTAGTGGAGACAGTTCGAAAGGTTATTTTGACATCTGGATTGATCCTTCTTGGTGGCGAGAGCAGAGCTTACATTGCGCTAGCATTGCTTTTATCTGGACTGTACGGGATGTATTTCGGGCTAAAAAAGCCCATAAGTGATCGATTCGAAAACAACCTTATGCTGTCTTCACTTGCCGTTACGTTCGTAAACCTTGCAATAGGAGCCGTGAGCACAATCCCGAGTGAAGGTTTTTCGACAACAGTCGACCCAATCGTGGATACTCTGGTGTTCAATGGCTTGGTCTTTGTTGCCAACACCTTGGTTATTGGAGTCCTTGTCGGTAAGTTATCATCATGCATTCTATTCTTCTGTCACACAATCCCTTTACATTTAACAGTCAGGTTCATACCTTAACTGGGCACCAGACTGATTTACTTGGTAAAAGTTCTTGCAATGAAAGATACATAGCTTACTTCATAATTAATGAGTGCGCACGATTCACGAGTTGTACTGAGCGAACCATAGCAGTGATAATCTGAAGTAATTTGCTCATTAAATGAGTACTAAGATATAACGAAAGTTCTTTTTCTTTTTTTACTTTTAATCACGACCAAATCAAATAGGCCTTGGAAAGGTCTTCTTAGCTCATTCCTCTACGAAGAGCGATATACTTGCACTTGTGGGCAAAACTAGCTTAATTAAAACGAGGTTACAGGATATTGCCATTTTTAAGTTTAAAATCAACAAAACGTTATTACCGACAAATACATCGCAACTCTTTCGTCGCTCACAGGTAGATTATTATATACCAAGAGCAGGAACTGTTACATACGGAAAACACTAACTTAGGTTTTTCGACCCCACTTAACGGTCGAAGTTAGGTATGAGCGATAGAAACGAGATATCATTAAAGAAAATCATAGACAGCATAAATAAAAAGGACTTGGAGAGGGCAGGGGGTTAATTCAAGAAGAAACATGCAAGGGATGTTAATTATGCGTGACTTACGTCAGTATAAAAGTAGATGTGAAGTATTGCAATAAGATTATTTAGAAACCCTCATCTTAGATAGCTGATAATTAATCCAGATTTGGACTGAAATGGATTTTCAGAAGCCGATATCTTTTATTAACTACTTTAAATAACATTTATATGTTAACAATTTTTGAAATAATTAGTTTAGCTATGGTAATAAATCTTAATATTATACTGATAACTAATTTTCACGTAAAAGTATTCCCGATTAGTGGGCCTCCTTAGGGATGCTAGAAGACCTAATTACACTTAATTAAAGTTGTATCTATGTTGTGTATGTGTGTATGTAAGTATGTATGTATGTATGTATGTATGTATGTATGTACGCTCTAAAAAGCGGAAAAACCGATACCATCTTTGTTGTTTAGAGAAAAATTCGTATGCGGCGCGTAATTGTTCATACAACATTTTTCACTTGTGAGAAAAACCGTTTGACCAGTCAGGTTGTTTTTGCTTTGTTTAGAGTCAATCTCGGTACTTTTGAAATAAAATAATGTAACGACCTCTGAGTCTATTTCAAAATTATGAAGTTTTCTATTTTTTTTTTCAATGTATTACTAACGCTTCACCTGAATTAGAAAAATGCTAAACGATTTTATCCACGTGATATACCTTTTTATCACCAGTTAGATGATAATATTGTAGTAATCCCCTGTATATACTTACTGCCTTTGTGGCACTGCAAATGAAGAACAAATGAAAGGTAAACACGAGAAATTTAAAAAAAGACACTCTGATGGTGATAGTACCGTACTGTGATATGATCCGAGAAAGGGTTAACCCTTTAAGTCCCAATATCCACATACAAATTCTCCAAACGGATCTCTATATATTTCCTTAAAGAATGAGTTCAGAGAATTTGATAAAAGATCAAACATTTTCTCTTAGCTGATCATTTTATTAATTCTCATAACCTAATCTCTTGACAATGTATGTTTATCGTTATGAGAAAATTGATGTTGGTCACTATTGGGACTTAAAGGTTTAAAAACATAGTAAGGTACCTTCAAACTTTGTTTCAAAACATTCTGCAATATTATTTTACTTCTTTAGCACTTCGGGTATTTTACCTTTAATTGTTAAAGGTAAAATTTCCCGTCTAATTTTTTAGACGGGAAAGGATCCCGAAATCGGGCGGTTAAGGTTAGCGGTTGACTGTTTCAATCAATTTAAAATAAAAACTTCAAATTCTCCAGGGGGCTGCTATACGTGTATCAGTGTTTGGATGTCCATTCAAGTCAATCAACTGAAATGAAAGCGAAAGTTAAACTACGATGTATTTTGAGGCATTCTAATATCCGACTCATGCAGGAGGTCAGAGTGACTAAAGGCTCATTTCTCTAGACTGTAGAGTCTCGTTAACTCTTGACGCGTTGAATCTACGACTGATCTGATCAATATATGTATACATTCTTAAGGCCGACTCCAGTGTCGTAGTGAACTAAGCATATAATTTAGAATCATTAAAAGAAAAACAGAAACTTCGTGCTTACACGAAAATTTATGAACACCTATCCGGTGTGACTCTCCGCGGCTTTCGAGATTTGCACCAGCTACACTCTGTTGCAGAAATCGCTCAGTTCTTTCAAGGCTTTTTGTGAAAACAGATAGTTTTTTTAGTCATTATCACCATTGTACTGTTCTCGTGCAAGTAACCGCCTTCAGGTCTTTCCTCTGTGATGAAAGGTTAATATAAATTGGATCTATAAAGGCCAAGTTTTAATTTGAACGAGTGTTTATTTTGTTTCAGTGCAATATCTGGTGTATCTTTACCACTTTGTAAAAGAATGGCGCAAGCATCCAAAGTGGTCATTCTCCTGCTGCCTGGCCTTGCTATTGCCACTTAATCAACTACAAGGAGAGATACGCGGATTAACTGGGAAAAACATACTAAATCAGCAACTGCAAACTGGTGACATCGAGTTGCCAACCATTGCAAGTACTTTAAGGGAGAGTGGGGCAGTTGATGTTACTCTTGAAGACCATAGTGCAGAACGAGAACAGGAGGCAACAACTGACGAGAAAACCATTGAACACGGCGTTTTGACCACTGCAAAGGTGATCTGTGCTAGTACTTTAAGGGAGAGCGGGGCATTTGATGTTACACTTGAAGATCACAATGCAGAACGTGAACAAGAGGACACAACAACTGACGAGAAAACCATCGAACAGGGCGTTTTGACCACTGCAAAGGTGATCTGTGCTAGTACTTTAAGGGAGAGCGGGGCATTTGATGTTACTCTTGAAGATCATGATGCAGAAAGTGAAAAAGAGGACACAACAACTGACGAGGAAAGCATTGAACAGGGCTTTCAGACAATTGTAAAGGTGGTTATTCATGAGCCTCCAAGAGAAACTTACGAAACCAAACTCTAATTAGGGCCAGTTATTTAAACGGAGTTTAGCTGGTGTTTAATAAAACTGTGTTCGCATCAATTTTCAGTTTGCCCAACGCTTTTTTCTTAACACTTTTTATCGTGAAAGATTCATGAAAGCATGATCATGAGGTGTGCACTGGAAAAGCACTTATTCTCTTAAAATAACCCTCTGAGGAAGATATCTGCTTGGAGGGACAAAGCTTTGCTAAACCGCGGCCTAAATTAGACTCCGTTTACTGAATAACCGACCCTAAGTATATAAACGTGTCTGACGGGTTAAAAATTAAGTTCCACTACGTCTTTTTTCTCCTTAAAGAAGGATGAAAATAGATTATCTAGCGTTAGGTAAAGTAAGGTCTAGAATCATGAACTAGGATTGAAATCATTCTCTAGTTTGAGTCAGTAAATGTTATGAGTAGGGATATTTCCTCTTACTGACAGCAACCTTGGTTCTAAGTTACAACTTATCCAAGTTGTACAAGTTATTTAACAGTATAATTTATTGATAATGGTAATGGGTCTTAACTAACTCTAATTTAACCTATACAATCAAACCTCCCGTAAGTGACCCCCTAAATTGCGAAGAATAAGTAGCCGCTTCCATGATGTGGTCAGTTATGGGAGTCAAAGGAGGTCTTTTGACAGGACTGAGAAGTTCGGATACATCTAAGTTTTTGGAAGAATACATTGCACTGCATTCTAAGGTTACAGTATATGTAAATCCATGTTGTTTTTTTCTCTAAAACTTCTGCTCACATTCTGAGTAGCGCAGTACCATACATACAGGGAACACAAAGATCAGACCATTGTACCAGGTAGCAGTTGCTTAAAAAGGTTAAGAACAGTGGAAAATTCTTAAATTGTCATGCTAAAAAGTGATTGCGTTCGATTACGAAAAATTCCAACTAAAAGGCAGTGAATGGGAAAATTTTGGTGTTTCGGATAAGTGGTCGTTTATGGGAGCTGGTCGCTTGCGAAATATGGTCGCACATACAGGTTGGACTGTACTAATAGTTTTCGTTGATCAGTTCAAATGAAATTAGGTGGTTTTAAGCTTAGTGCGATGAGTGTAGATACATAAGATTTGAGACTTACAGACTTAAGTGTAGTCCTGTTCTACAGAACGACACTCGAAACACCTGAATCTTAATTTGAGAATTTTCCTGCAAAACTTACCTCATAGCAGAGGAACGGCAATATAATGGCTGTCCGTCTCAAACCAAGTGTGATACTTCATCTTAAATTTTCTGGAATCTCTCAGATGGAGTAGATCAATCCAACTGCTATTCTATTTCTATTATTCTATTTCTATTATTTAAGTTATTTTCTTTACCTTCCTAACTTAAGCTAAGTGGAAACATACAAGCAGAGATCTTTCGTTTTCTCAAAACTGAATTTTTCTTCTCCGATCGAAATGTCAAACAAAGTGGCAATGCCATAGTGGAAATTTTAGTGAAGTTTCCAAACGTCAAATAGATTGACAAAACAGTGAATAGAGAAATGACAACCGAGCACCTTTTAAGTACCCGCTTTCTTAGCTTCTTAGCTTAACTTGTTTACAACTGAATTTATAATTCTTCAAATGCATAAGTTGATTCACTAACCTCTTTTGCTTAAGGAGAATTTGTCGGGGTCTTTCGTTTAGGACTTCTCAAACTTGAGTCGGAAACCTGTATCCAACGTTCAATGGACCGACAATAGACCCTAGATTAATTCCTTTTATTTTCCAGAATTCCTTTTCAGTAATAGTAATCTTATTTTAGCTGGATATCGAACTGAAATCGTTGTGCTTACCTCAAGGAAGTGTTTTTTGTTTCTTTGTTTGTTTTTTTTGTTTGTTTGTTTATAACCAGAAACTATCAGTTGTTTCATTATACATGCCAACCATAAACACCCGTTGTAGGATTGTAGCCTTGAGTGTTGTAGTTAACTTTATGATTGTGGAAGTTTTAAATGGCAAAGAACTTCCAAACAATTGAGTTTGCAAGGAAACACAGTTTAATTCAAAAGACGGGTGAAGCAAATGTTACTACTCTTGTGCTTTTCCCGTCAGGACTTTTAATAATTCAGTATTACTTCCTGCGAAAGATTTGCACATAGGGAAAGTAAAATTGCTTAGTTATAAAGAGTATTTGTCTGTAGGACGTACGATTTTCTCAGGTTGGTCGAGAACTAATTATATGCTTGACAACTTTAAACATTACTATATTTACATTAATTTTATGTCTATTTTATCGCCTAGTATAAGTAGCTTAAGCTTGTTGCGCTAAAACCTGTAACAATGTCATTCAGGTCTTTCTGGTAGAATTTTTTCTAGAGGCAAGCATGATCGCCAAGCATGGATAGCATGTAACCGCGTTTAACTTACTGACGTAAGATAAGAACATCAATTTTTTTTTCATGCTACGATCGTTGGGCTTGACAACACATTTCATAAGGTTCTAGCGCGACAAATAAACAGCACTTTTAATCTGCAATGACCTATATTTCATTACATTATAAATTCAAGCGCTAAGCTGGTAAAGGATATAGTATATAATTTATGGAAACATTTATCAAGTTTTTCATGGGTCTGGGAAAACCAAAATACGATATTAATAATGTGGCACTGTTTGGATTTGGTCATCTTTCCGGTATCATTTTACTCCTGGCACTTGTAGTTAATTAAACGAGCAGGAGGCTGGTGAATGAGTTATTGCTTGCTCGTGATATCATCGGGTCTAAGAGGAAAATGATCTATTTCTTGTGATGTAAGAATGAGGCAAATCTTATCCACCCTTTAGGCCTGACCGGTGCCACCGTAAACTTGGTTTGACTTGAGCCATGCATTTTGCTCCTACATTTTTAGCTTTGCAGCTTTTCAGTCTTGCACTGGAACCAAAAACCGAAAAAAAACATTAAAATTAATAAAAATGCTTCGGTCAAGTAACGTCATATACATAAAAAAAACTGCATGATTATTGTTGTAGAGTTGTATCTTTGAGAAATATAATTTAATACGCTTGTAGTTTAAATGACGTGCAAATCTCAGGCAAACATGTTTGGCAAGGAAGCACAGTTCGGCTTTTAAAGAGAAAAATACAAGTTTACCAGTCATGTTTACAGAAATACGTCCCCTAGCTACCTCATAACCAGACCGAAACAAAAAAAGAGGCCTGTCTAGATCTATTTTTAAAAAAGCAAATAGAGTAGTAAGAGCTAAAACACGGCATTCCAGATGATCACAGCAACAGTTACCTGCCCAACAGGAATAGATTCAAGGATTTTGAGGTGTTGGGTAAAACTGGAATAAAACTGTGATTTAACTCGGCAGTGTCTTTTTTTTGGTCGTTTGATTTTTCCAGATAAAGTGTGAGGACATGGACGCGTCCGTTTCGGTTTTGTTTTGCCACAGGGATACAAAAACAAGAGCTTCCTATGATCTGCCACAAACATGTTTACCAGAGAAGGCTTTTTCACATGCAAAATGATTTTGCCTTTTACCTGTTATAAAGAAGGAAATATGTAAACCAAGGTTAGATACAAACAACAGTGTTGTATGTGAGCTGGTTTCTATTTGCTGTGAATCAGATAACATCAATAAAGCCTATGACCTGCACTAGATGTCTTCGACGTGTACAATATGCATGGAAAACAATTTCCTTGCACAGTACTTACCTATTGTGGTCTACGCTTTGATATTGCTGGAGAATCATTGTTTATCAGTATACATGTAGTTGAGCCATTTTCTTAGTTCGTGCTCGCGCTGTGATTGGTCAATTTAGCGGGCCCCGGTTTATATACTGTAATTGCCGCACCGAATTCAATTAACCCATATAAGTACTTCAATAAGAGGCAGTGGATGTTCCGTATTTTCTTCATTAATCTTCATTAATGGTATCGAATCAATCTTCAAAAAAAAATTTCAGACTTCTAGAAGTCTGAAATTTTTTTTGAAGATTGATTCGATCAAGATCTTGATAATAAACCATGAGAATGACTTACAACATTCTCTATTTAGCAGGGTCTCGTCTTTAGGGCACTGGAATCCTCTTTTTTTTTCTTTTTTTTTTTCGTTTTTTTTTTGTGTTTTGTGGGCACAGTTCAGAAAAGACAATCAGTTCAATAACCACCCAACAGTTTAATATTACCACGCCAGTAGTTCAATGACCACACAAGCAGTTTAATGACCACTATAATTATATGCTGAAAGTAGTGCAAATATTTAGCGGGCACTGATACTCGCATTACACTCTACGTACATTAAGAAAAATATGGCGCGTTATCAGTGTCAAAATTATGTTTGTCTCAAAGTTTTGAATTTTATACTGGTATTAAAGTGTCTGTCGTGACATTAATGCGTTGGCATGTGGAGCTCAAACGTGGCATTACGGAATACATCTTGACATTATGATGTTGATATGTATATTATATATGAACAAAACAATCGTCTTTTAAAAAAATTGAATGGTCGTCTTAACATTATGATGCTCGTCTTGACATTATGATGTTCATATGTATAATATATATGAACAAAACAAACGCCTTTTAAAAAGATGGTGGTCTTGACATTATGATGTTCGTCTTGACTTTAAGAAAGCATGCACTGCGGACTTATTTCCCGCCAAAACGAATCACGTGATTTGTTTTGATTGTGATTTGATTTGTTGTGATTTGTGGTGAGCTTCGACAGTCGTTCATAACAAGAATTGCTGGTTTTCAGTGTGACGCCATTCAAAATAGAGCAAAACAAAAATAAAAACCGTTCGATAGATAAAGTCCAGAATCTGGGAAATGAAAGGAGGTACATATAAAATGACCCTCGCCAAGATTCAGGTCAGAGGAATATTTCGTATGCGAGGTATCCGCCTGGATGAGCTCCAATATGGCGGACGGAAACCAGCAGAAACATCTGTTACCGACTTTTGCTACAAAAGTGAGAATTTATTCTTCGAGAAACTCATAAACATTAAAGTAATACTTTTTCTAATACATGAACTGTTTAGATAGCAAAATGTCCGGAAATGAGTAATTTTTTTAACCTATATGACAGCTCTCTTGGCCGTCATGTAAATGCCGCGTCACGCAAAAGCTTAGAAATTCAAGCGTGCTCTATCACAAAATCAAGAACCCTTTTGAAGCGAAAATTTCCTTGAAAATCAGTTTTCAGCTGCTCCAATGCATCGTGAAAGTAAAATCTCTGTAGGATCGATAGTTTTTTAGTTTGAATTTTAGTGACGTCATGTGAAAAACAACAATAGAGGGAATGATTCACGACGTGCAGCGGGAGCTTCATGCGAACAACGTGGAGCATGAACATTAGATGAACTGTGTTTTCGTGCTGAACAGCTAGCACGACAGGTAGCCAGACTTGTAACCGCCAATGTTTTAGATTCGAGTGTTCTGAACTGCATCATGTTCGCCTACGAAAAATTCACTTTTTGTTCACAACGAGTAGAAAGTGAGGAAACGGGTTACAGAGCAGTTTTACTAAACTCTGGTGGCCGTGGAAGACCTTCTTACCAGATCAGTAGAGAATAACTGTTATATTTTCTCACAGAAAGATTTTCAAGAAGAGAGGTAGCAGACATGTCAAGCGTTTCGCTAAGTACTGTGGCTCGGAGGATTCGTGAGTACGGTTTGGTAAACCTATTACCGTATTCCACCATTTCCGACGAAGATTTAGACGGCGTTATTAGAGACGTGCAGGCATTGTTTCCCAACATTGTATATCGTCGTATGTTGGCATGGGTGAGCTGACCCGTCGGGGCATAGTCATCCAGCACGCAAGAGTTTTCAAGAGCATCAATGATTCGAACCGATCTAGAAGGCACAATACTTAGACGGATGGATGCTATACAAAGAAGATCCTACAGTGTTTAAGGGCCAAATGCTTTGTGGCATATTGGTGGGCACCACAAATTAATAAGGTAGCGATTAAGAAAAGGCACATTGATGTATATTTCACTTGTGGTCATGTTATAATAATATTCAGTGCCCGGGGGAGGGGGAGCTCCCATATAAAGGTGACGGGATGAGCTTCGGAAATTTTGAAAAGAATCAGTTTTTACCCCTAAGAGTTAATTTGCTGACAAGTAGTTCATGACACATTTTTCCCTGCTAATATTCAAAAGGTACCCGGGCCATTTGAATGCTGGTAGATGCATTTTAGAATCAAAGACTCTAAGAAGTAGCAAACGATTTATTTGAACCCCTGAAACCCGTCACTTTTATATGGAACTGCCCCACCCGGGGGATGGGGGCTCAGTGGTTCTTGGCCCGTTTACATACATAGGTGATTTTTTTAATGTACATGTAACTTTTTTCGCAAGTCTAAACTGGCAGGGATTTCAGCGCCCATGTGTAAACCTGCCTTGAGGAAGAAAAATTGCATCATGTATGTATTTTTGGCTCATGGTACAAAATTAATGAACAAAACAAATCCTCAACTACACCAACCCTACAGGAGGAAACTGAACTGCTCAACTTCATAGTCGACAGATAAAATCAGGAAACTTGGCTGTTAACAGTCAGAAAAAGTCACTGAGGAAAGAGCTATTAGTGGTTTCCACTGACGTCATATTAAAATTCAGAAGCGTAAAATAACAGATTTTGATCACATAATGTTTATGGAATTGTGGAGGGTTTAAACCTACACATCTGGGCCAAATTTTGAAGCCCAAAAGCATTTCTTTTAAGAGTTACAGGCAAGTGAGTATTAGATACTTTTAGTAACAAATGTATGGAGCGTCCATCTTGGTGTCCCACAGTGGGACGCCAAAATGGCGGCCAAAACTTCAAAGTCATAATTACGCAAAAAATCTCATCAGAAAAGATTGAATTCACCATAAATTACATTAAATCGGCTTATAAGCATCAACAATGCAAAAATAACTTTCAATTGGTCAATTTTGTTTATTTTAATGGCTATTCTTAAATAACATGATAAATTGTGCGACACATTTGAAACCTTCATAAATCAAAGTAAAACATCTTGAGAACCTGAAACTTTCTGTATATCCACATACCATGTTGGAAACGGCTTTGTGGGAGGTATACTTTAGTTTTTTAACTTTTATGACATCATGTGAAAACCAAGAATTCTGATTTGGGAGTGTTGTCTTTGAAACTAACATCATTAATCTCTTACTAAAACTCATTAAAAATAAGTCATTATAAAAAAAGAGCTTCCTTATGTGCGGTTTACCTGTACTTATGTTCTTTTATTGAAAAAGTGATCCTACATGCTGGCATGCTACAGGCACAAAGCAGTCTCAGGTCTTGAATATTATTTGTTAGGTGGCGCCTCGTCATACACGGAGGAGTGGATGAGAAAAGCTGGAAGCAGTCATACAATTGCTAAAGAAATGTTTGAAGATTTGAGAGAGGTGTAACAATGACGCCAGGATGGCGGTGTAATAAACCAGATTTAACTATGAAAGAAGCTACACTTTATTCGGCCGCCATGACACCCGGAAAGCATGGCCCACACAAATATCCATGAACCTTTGCACGTTTACAGAATCCGAGAACTTCTGCTAACACAACTTCCGGTAGACAATACTATCGATACATTACATCCCTTCTATTCCTTTCTTTAGAAACAGACTACGACAAAAAGTCAATAAGGCACTTAACAGCGAAAAAATAAATCTGTATGAAAACTGGTCTGCTCGCATTGAGTTATCTCAATAAGACTGTTCAACAAAATCTAATAACATGAAGCCAAATCGAAGAGACTTCAACATAAGTCCAACGTGTCAACAGAGTTCAGTTCATAGTCCTTGTACATAGTCCTTGTACTTCTCCGGCATTCTGACAGTCCGCCTTGGTCTTGATGTCGCTATACTCTCCTCCAGTGGAAGAGTATTGGGTTTTTCTTGAGAAGCGGCTTCTGTGGCTTCCGAGGATTCCCCTGGTGGGTTGTACCGCTTAACAAATGAACTGTTCCGCCTGTATTCCGCACCCTCCTTTGCCCTAACAGTCACCTCACTGCCTTCCTTAGTCTGCACTGTGTATGGCTCACTCTCGAAGTTTGCTTCTAACTTGCCAGACGTTTTCGTGTTCTTCAGTAAAACCAGATCTCCAGGCACTACAGGGCTTTCGGCTGCACCCCGCTTGTCGTCAGCATGTTCCTTGTGGGTGAACTTGTGATTCCAATCACGATCTCTGACCCTCTCGTCCAACAGGTTACCAGCACTCCTCAACTCTGGAAGTTTGGTTTTCAACTCTCTGCCAAACATAAGGAACGCAGTAGTAACACCAGCGCTTGTTTGCGGTGTGGTTCTATATGCTACCAGAAACTTCTGCAGTTCTTCACGCCAGTTTTTTCCCTCAACGTGAACAACTTTCAAAGTCTTAAGCAGAGTTCTGTTCTATATTTCAACATGTCCACTGGCCTGCGGCCAGAGCGGTGGGGACGTCAAGTGTTCGATTCCGTGATCAGAGAGAAACTTCTCAAACTCCGAACAGCAAAACTGAGGACCATTGTCAGACTTGAGTGTATATGGAAATCCATATCTGGAGAATATCTGTGTCAGTACATCCACCACTCTCTTAGCTGCTGTTGAGCACATGATCGCTACCTCGTAGAATCTACTGTAATAGTCTACGACTACGAGCAAACTTTCTCCAGTTGGAAGAGGACCCATCAGGTCTATGGCTATGTCTTGCCAGGGTCCAGTAGGCGGCTTTACTCTCTTCATGGGCTCAGGAACCTGGAATTCACCGACGACTTGGCAGCCATGTGCTGATGGTTTTGAAAGCCTGCCAAAAATACACTCGAGTGGCTTGTGATCAGTTTCAAGTTCAAATTTGCGCCCGTACACATAAATGTTGAACCTCTCACAAGCCCATACTAGGCTAGGGCAAGGGCCTCTTTCGCGGTCTGGCTGTATCTCCGCTCCACTTCAGTGAGGTTTCTGGACGCGTATGAGATTGCTCGCCACTCGCCGTCTTGAAGTTGATTCAGCACTGCACCTAAACCCTGTGGACCTGCATCGGCAATAATACGCGTGTTACAGTCTCCTCTGAAATATGCAAGCGTAGTGGCCTGTGAAACTAGCTGTTTCAACTTCTGGAATGACCTTTCCTGTGCTTCACCCCAGATGAAAGGCTCATTCTTCCTCAGGAGGCTCCTGAGTGGTTCTGCTTCTTGCGCGAAGTTGGGAAGAAACTTTGCAGAATACTGTACAAGCTGAACAAATGATCTGACCTGTGAAGCATCTTGTAGAGGGTTTGCATTCAAGATGGCAGCTACTTTCTCTTCACTCGGCGCAACACCTTGCCTGCTCAGATCATGACCGAAGAATGTAAGCTTGGGAAGACGAAACTGGCATTTGTCCCCATTCAAGGTTTGTCCTTTCTCTTTCAATCGGGTCAGTACAGCATGCAAATTCCTGTCGTGTTCCTTTATGCCACAACCATGCACAATCAAATCATCTGCCAAATTAGCCACTCCCTCGCAACCATGCAAAACATCTGCCACAATTTTCTGGTACTTTTCAGGCGCCAATGTTACCCCGATCATCAAACGTTTGTACGTGTACAAACCACGGTGTGTAACAAACGTCGTGATCTCGCGCGATCTTTCTTCCAATTCCACCTGGTGGAAGCCCCACTTGAGATCGAGCTTTGAGGAGACAGTTGACCCATTAAGGTCGTACAAGACTTCCTCAATTGTAGGGATGGGATGTCTTTCCCTCTCTATTGCTGAATTCGCCCTGCGCATGTCCACGAAAATCCGAACGCCACCGTCCGTCTTCGAGACAACAACCAACGGCGACACCCACTCAGTTGGGTTGTGTGACACCTCCTCGATGATGTCTTTGGCTAACAGCTCATCCAACGTCTCGTCAACCTTGGCTCTTAACCCAAATGGCAGTATCCGTACGGGGTGTGCAACCGGCGTGACATCGTCTTTTACATGTAATTTCAGCTGAAATCCTTCAGCTTCCCAACCTCTGTAAAAACCTCTCTATACTTCTCACGGATGTCGGCATGACTTCCTTCAACTGTTAATGAACACACATCTGGACCGACCCTTAACACGCCCAACTTCTCTACAGTGTTCTTTCCGAGTAGAGATCTTCCTGGACCTTTAACCACTGCGAAATCGTCCACACAACTGTTGCCACTGATCTTGCACACAATCTCAGACACAAATGTCCCAATCGCCTCAATAGGATCTTTCTGTCCATAAGCAAACAACTTTTTGCTTGATTTCTTGGACTCACACTGGACACTCTTCTTCTTTAAAACTTCCCAGGTTGCTTGGTCAATCACATTGCACGACGCTTCAGAATCAATAAGTACCGCTGGTAACGTCACTCCTCCAACCTTCAAATCAACTTCACCACCACTTGTAGGCTGACCGACTCCAACTGTAAATGCAAAATAATCTTGCTGGCCAGTAGCTGAATCCTCTGCTAGTTGATAGGCACTACCCCGTGTATTATTCCTTCCCTCGTCATCTCTTGTAAGAGGTTTGCGTTCCTTTGTTTTGTAACAGACTGCAAAATGTCCAATCTCGCGGCATGCATTACAATTCTTGCTACGGGCAGGACAATTCGGGTCACGTGCCTTATGGTCAGTGTAATTACAGCGAAAACAGCCTCTCACTTTTGTCTCCTGAGAACCACCAGACAGTTTACCAGGATTATTTCCTCTGTTTTTACCCTGCACTGTCCCTTTTTCCTTTTCCTTTGCTGTGAGGTCTGCCGGAAACAGCATTTACCTGACCGGATGACTGATCCATAGCCTTGACCTGCATGTTAACTGCTTCCTGCACATGAGCCAAATCTTGTAAATCCTTCAGAGTAGCATTTGTTTTTTCAAGGAACTTGCGGCGAAGTCTGGGATCCCTGCATCTCTCAATAAGCTGATCCCTTATTGCCTCATCAACATTTTCAAACTCGCAGAAGATCGCTTTCTGCCTCAACTGACAAACAAACTGATCCACCGACTCTCCTGACGCTTGCTCCATTTGCCTAAACTGATGCCTTTCGAATGGAACGTTCAACTGTGGTGCAGAACAGTTATCCAACAACTTCATACTCTCAGCGAACGGCTTGATATCCGTACCGGTCAATAACGTGTAATAATTAAAGCTCCTGAAAATTCAACCCTCCAGTATACAACAGCAATGCAGTTTTCTGTTCATCTTTCGTAATCCCTTTTGCCACCAAATACAGATTGAACGAGCGTTTCCACAACTTCCAGCGAACTGCAAGGGTGTTCGGATCTTCCTTTGGATTGAAGGGAGGAAGGCTGGCCACATCAAGGAGAGGAACAAACGTCCGCGGTTGGCAAAGCTTTTGAACTTGAAGTAGTACTCGAAGTGGTTCCACTGTCCATCATCTTCCTGACAAAATACTAGGACTTTCCGCACAAATGACTTCCAAAACATCCACCACCTCACAAAACGAATTGAATCCTCGTCTCCAATGTAACAATGACGCCCGGATGGCAGTGTAATAAACCAGATTTAACTATGCAAGAAACTACACTTTATTTGACCGCCATGACACCCGGAAAGCATGGCCCACACAAATATCCATGATCCTTTGCACGTTTACAGAATCCGAGAACTTCCGCTAACACAACTTCCGGTAGACAACACTATCGATACATCACAGTGACGTTATTACATGTACTACAGAAAATAACCCTTTAGGCCCCAATATTGACATATAGATTCTCCAGAATAATCTCCCATTTCCTTAAAAAACAGTTGAGTGAATTTACGTCAAAGTACAGTAAAAACCCTCATATAAGAACCCAAAGATTAAGAACCTACAGGCTGAAATTTGGCTTTTTAATACTCAAGTTTAGAAGAACCTGTTCAACCTGGTGAGTATAAGAGATTCCTATATACAAAAGATCCCCCCAATTTTGATTATCAAAATTCTGGATATTAACTTTATGTGTATGTGAAACCTCTAACAAATGTTATTGTGTTTATGCTTTCTTTAATTATTTCAATTAACATAATGTGCACAATATAAACAGGGCTTCTGACATTTTGCGGAAAAAAAAGCAAAATTTCGCGGGATTTTCGCGGGAAAAAAGTCAAAATTCGCAGAAAAATCGGCTGATTTCACCTAAAAACGCCTGGTAGTTTTGGGACATTTCATCTAAAAACGCCTGGTAGTTTTGGGACATTGTTTACTCGTTGCAGTGACGAAGTTTTAAGATAAATTTGGACGTTTGGGGTGAATAAAACAGATATAATAGCCAAGATAAGTATTAAATATGTTTTGCGACATGTATTTGGAAATATTTCTGGCAGATTTCGTGGTATTTCTCGTGTCCGCGACTGCGCGAAATATCAGAAGCCCTGTATAAATAGCCCAAAATTTTGTTCAGGATGTTATTGTTTAGTCAGCAATAATTCTGACTATTATTATTTAGCATGGCAAGCATATGTTTGTTACTTAGTTGTGGTTCAGAAACCCAGAATTCTAAAAGATGTTGCAAAGTAAGAAGTGTTGTCTTCCCAGGTGGAAATCTTATTAAGATCTTGTAAGATCTTGTAAGAATCTTGTAAGATGCTTATTAAGATTAAGATCTTATTAAGTTCTTGTAAGATCTTATTAAGATATCATATCTTGAAAGATTTCTTAATAAGATCTTGTCAATATCTTAATGTCTTTGTCATCCTTAAGATCTTACTAGATCTTATTAAGATCTTATTAATAAGATCTTAGAGTTCCTTACTAGGAATTTTTTTTTTTTACTAAGATTTTTACAGTAACTTAATACGATCTTATTAAGATCTTATTAAGTTACTGTAAAAATCTTAGTAAACATTTCCTAGTAAGGAACTCTAAGATCTTAAAGAATAATAAGATCTTAACAAGAACTTAAATAATAATGATGCCAAAATTAAGTTTTCAACTAACTCAGATCTGCATGGCCCTCCTTAAAAGATTGAGTTGTATTAATCACGTTGCTGATTCCTATCCTATGAAGTTGCAAAACGTACCATACAAAGTTATTAATAACGCGTTTATGTCGGTGTAACCTTTGAACTTTTTCTTCGTCTTAATTTGTATTTATGTTTTTCTATATTCCATTTTGTTGTCCTCTTAAAGGTTATCTTAAAAGTTTGTTTTACGTCATCTGCAAGTGTGGCAGGTCCTAGCTCACACCAAGGATGAGTCTCAATAACATCTCTTTTAAATGAAACCTTATATTATTATTATTGTAAATGAAGGTTTGGCACAAAAGTCAATATTTTACTAGGATCAACTTTCAAAAATAATTATACAATCTTAGTCTAGATCTTAATTACATAAGGCGGAATACTGGCCGATTGGCTGACAATAAGCCACAGTTTACCCTGTAATATTTTAAAAAATGATTGGAACCAGGCTTAGCCTAAACTACCTGTTAACATTATCCTACAAATCACAATTTTTGGGCTTTCATTGAAAAGAGAGAGAACAGTGTCAATTCCAGTTTAATTCCCTCAATAAACAGATCAGAGAGGGTTTAGGATACTGGCCCCATTAAGCTTAACCCAAGAGCTGTATAGTTAAACACAGATTAAAATATTATTGTTTCCTTCATTAAAGTAGTTGCCCTCTGAATTTAGCTTATTGCAGCTCCTGAGTGCAAATTACAAAACCTATTGAATTTCATTTGAATCCTGTGTGTTCCAATTTCTGTGTCTGTTTCTTATTTTTTAAGACCTGGTTTATAAATCACATGTTTAAAACCAACATTAATGTTCAGTTGGTGTCAATGGGGCAGTGCATCCATTTGTATAAATTATTATTATTATTATTATTATCATTATTATTATTACTATCATTATTATAAGTAGTTGCATTACTATTATTACTACCGGTATTACAATTATTTTTGCATTTAATGACATCTGTGGGTGTCATCCGTCCCTAATATTCAGCTAATCATGTTCATATGGTGTGTCCAACACAGTCATAAAAATCTTCCCATCCCTGCGGCCTTCAACTTTCAAGCACCTATTCACAATAGCATTACAGTTAACAATAATTGGAATGTTTGTTTCCTGAACTTCCATAGAATTTTGTCCCAAAAAATTCCGTCTGACAATTTCTCGTACAACATCTTAAAGCAGGGGAAACCCTTGGCATACATTTAAACCTATGTTGTATTTCAGTAGTAACGCGTAAGCTATATTTTCATAAGAAATATAACACACAACTTTGCCAAAGACCACCCTTCCATGCGAATGGCACTCTATGAGGTAACTGCAGGAATTGCCTCTTCTGGGGTACATTGTACTGTGAAAGGTAACATGATCTTTTGTTAGCCGGTAGGATACCAAGTGTTCTGCATCAGCTCCCACACCAAATTTTTCATGAAGGACATTATGAAACTGATCATCAAGCTTCTTGTAAAGTACGGGCTCATGAAGAAGCATTCCTCCATCTATTATTCTGACATTTTCACTTTCATGCAGCAGAAGCTGTGCAAATCTAGCAGCAGCAGGATTATCTTTGCAGTTTCCTTTAACATACTCTTTGTAGGTCTGGCTAAATCCTAGTTTTTCTACCATTTTTTTTGGAACTGCCCCCTGTTCCAGAGTATAAATTCTTGAGATGTGCTATAAAAGCTTCAAAAACAAACGCAGATGTGAAAGACAGGGAACCATGGTCAAGTACCTGGGAAGGAAAATGAAGCAGAGAGTGGCTATTGAAGGTACACTCTTGTTGTCCATAAAGATTTGAAAGGAGTCTTACAAAGTTATCTAATAAAACGTGAGATTTCTCAACACAAACTTTCGACAAAGGAACCGAATGCAATTTACACAAAGCAGTGGTAAGAAGAGCAAAGTGATAGCAATGATCTACTGAAAATTCATTGCTAAAAACAGCATCTCGAAGGCAAGGTAACCCAGTAAAAAGAACAAATAAACGAAATTCTGATGCTTTCCAGTGTTTAAGATCGTCAAGGCTACGTGGCTTTCTGTTGCAGTCATGAGGTACTTGAATGGACA